>VZTN01012362.1:223628-244900 GCA_013400515.1 Erpornis zantholeuca
CGGGGGCGGCGGCGGCGGGGACTGGAGCCGGAGCCGAGGCTGAGGCCGGAGCGGGGGCCGCGGGCCCCGGGGTACGCGCAGCGCTCCCGGTTGTACCTCCCCTGTGAGGGATTCGCGGTGTCCCCGTCACGGCGCAGCGCACCCCGGGGTCCAGTGTCCGCCCGCGGCTGTGTCGGGGCCGCTGCTCGTGCGGGTGCACGTTGAAAATACCGTCCCTTGTCGGGGTGGTTTTACCCTGGGCCGGCCCTCGGCCGCCTCTGCCGCAGCGCTCGGAGGCCTTCTCAGCACCAGCCTGGGACAGGGCTGCGTGACATCCGCACCCCGACTGCCACGGGCTGCCAGGGCAGCGGGTGCCGCCCTAGGTGCCAGATCCTTGCCCCTGTCACCGGGTGCCAGACCCCTGCCCTGTCCCTGTGTGCCAGATCCCAGCTGTGTCCCCGGATGCTAGACCCCTGCCCCTGCCCCTGAGTGCCAGACCCCTGTCCCTGTGTGCCAGATCCCTGCCCCTGGGTGCCAGACCCCTGCCTGTGTCCCTGTTGCCCTCATCCCTGCCCCCTGCCCCATCCATCACACCCGGCTGAGCTCTGGGCAGGCCGGGGCAGGCAGAGCAGCAGCTGTGCCATCCTTGGGGGGAAAAGCTGTTCTGGGCATAAAGCAGGGTGTTGTTTAAACCTGGGTGTGTAAAGGAGTTTGTCAAATTCCAGAGATTGCACTCTGCAGCTTAGGGGAGCAAATCCCAGTGCAGTCATGTTTTAAGTACCTAAGCCCCTTTATGGATCTGGGCCCAAATCAGAGTCACAGAGCATGAACTTGACTCAGAGCACTAAAATCACAGCTCAAGTCTTAAGCTGCAGAATCAGCATCTTGTACTTGCTGCAAAACAAAAAGCATTCATAGTTGATCCTTAACAAAAGTCCTTCCACACCTCACTCTTGCTTGTTTCTAAGGTTTGCTTTTTCAGACTGAAATATCTGTTTCATAGACCAAAACATTTTTCTTCAACAAAATGAATCTTAATCACTTAATCATTTTCATGTTTTTGTTACATTTTTGTAGGCCACTCTCAACCTTGCCAGTCAGGTTCGGGCAATTTCCCCAAAACAAAACTGCTTCTCTCATGCCACCCAAATATACTTGGCCATTCCTCACTGCATGGGGTTCCCTGCATGTCTTCATGTAAGGCAGGAAAATAAAACGGCAAAAATTGAACTTTGGTGTTGATTCCATAGAGAAGAACACAAGTGCCTACTAAGTCTTTAAGAAGATGTATCATGCACACTGCCATGTCACCTTTACATATTTTCCTTCTTGTTCAAGACCTTTAGGATAAAACCCTGAATAATCTCAGACTCCTGCTTTCAGTCAGGAACTGTAACCCAGTTGTAATCTGTGGTGTAAAGTTCTTTGGCTTAACAAATATATCTCCCGTTAGTCACAGGC
Organism: Erpornis zantholeuca; assembly: GCA_013400515.1. NCBI lineage: Eukaryota > Metazoa > Chordata > Aves > Passeriformes > Timaliidae > Erpornis > Erpornis zantholeuca. Next base: position 225,069 of record VZTN01012362.1, read on the forward strand.
AGAGAGCAAATACCCATTTTTAAAATGTTAATCTTACTGACAGCCTTTGATAGTCAGCTGTGAAACACTCCTGACACACCTGTCAGATTTTCCTCAAATCAGGGGAAGCAGAATTCGTTAAAGTGGTCTTGCTACATCCGTACCAAATCCAGGGACTCATACATACATTTTCCCACCTTTCTCTGCTGTTATTAGCAGTAGGCACATTCACCTCTTTCTACTGATCAGCCAAAGGCCTGCCGTGTGTGCACACTAAGAGTCACTTCTCCTGCAGGTCCTCCCAGCTATCCTGTTGTTTTCTTAAATGGTGATAATGTCTCAATTTTGCACCAACTTTTCCACCTTTATTTCAAAACTGGCAATTCCCATCCTGCCTTTCACTGTAAAACTTGGGTGGTGTCTGAGCTGTTACTCTCTTCATGATTGGGATTTCACAGTCAGGTTACAAGACTTAATAAAAGGTCCTTTGACAATTCTTAAATCCTCATTCATTACTATACTTCTCTTTTCTGGCCACTTCACTTTTCCACTTTCTTTCCAAACTACAGAACCACATAAGCTCCTTGCTACTCTGATCATAAGAATTGTTATTATTGAAATAGATCTTTTCCTTTTCACACAAAATATGAATCCCATGGCCTTGTGCAGCACAGCTGCTCAACTGTATCTCAGTCCAAGTCTGAATTTCAATTCATTCAATTTTGACTGAGACAAGGGTCTCAAATTGCTTTCCCCTTCCCTGTCTTATTTTATCATAGGCCTTGCACTATTTGAATTATCTCAAAACCCTCCAGATTTAAATCTTGAAGATCTTCAAATTTATCTGACCCAATCGCAAAGTAATACTTGACTTCACATCTGAAGACTATAAGCATTCTTATGCTTAATTGTATCTGTGCAAGAATTTATAGGCTCAGGTAATCAATAAGGTAATTGATAAACTATTGACTCTAGTTCACAGTAGGAAAAAACTGACTGTGACCTCCCTGCCTTGCTACCAATTCTGCTTTCTAGGACACTGATTTGGTTACCCATAACTAATGTGCCTGCTGCTCACATAATGTAAATTCCATTGTCTTTCTTTTGTAGCATTTTATTCTAAGATTCTGAGATATTCTTTCTCATTTCATTAACCTTAAATGTTATAAATTGTCTGCTATTCATCTTTTCTTTCCTTAGACTGCCTCCTTTGGGACCAGCACTTTCTTACTTCCTCTCTTCTTCCCCCAGAATGCAGAGAGTTCTAGAACTCAAACCATTCCTGCAGCAGACTATGCAAATTTTATGACATATGAGAAAGATAATCAGACCAAGGTCCAGATTCTAATTCTGAAAGACCACAGGACAAGGTTTGTAGCAGTTCCAGGAGCTGCTTGTCTCTCCATAAGCTGTGCAACAGCTGAGCACTACAGGGACAGCGAGGCCTTGTCCCCCGTGAAAGGACCAGTTGATTTCATTGTGGAGGTACAAGGAAGGTTTGTCTGGGTGTTCAGCCGTTGAACCAGCTGTTCCTTCGACAGCTGAGAGCTGTAATACTGATTTCCTTCAGAATTAGTTTTAAGGCAGCTCTAATAAAGATGGAAGAGGTAAAGTCAAGACAATGCCTTATCTCATGGAAGGCAGATAGTGTGAACACAGTGGTGCTTCAGCTCCTGCAGGATAACCCACTGAAATACATTCCCCTTCCAGAAAAGGCCAAAGGCTACCACAGCGAGGGATGACACCCTTTGGGGCTGAGAAAGGGCATTTCAGTAAAGGATATTCTGTAAGTGATGGAGATCAATTTTGTGGCTGATAGGGCACAATGGTGGATTTACCATTTCACAAATGCCAGCCTCTATTAACAACAGTTGCACAACGACCTACTTATAAAAAAGACAAGTGAAAATTCCATTTTGGAAGACAGCTGCCTAGAAATTAATATTTCCAAATTAATGTGGAGAGCCTAAATACTACTGCCTCAGGCAATTATGCCAGAAAGGTTAAGTGGCACATTTAATAGATAATCTCTATGATTAATTTATCATAAAGAACCAAGTGGTTAGTTTCTCCTAATTTAAATTTTCTGACATGATAAAAAATTTTCATATGTAATTCCACTTCCATTTAAATCTATTGTACTAACTTATTATATGAAAGCAAACAAAACTACAGTCTCGAATCCTGCTTTCTTCTTTCACTAATGGAACAAAATACCCACAAGGCCACACAGAAAGTAGTAGAATGGATTCTCCTGAGGACTGATGATAAAAAATGGGATCAAACTTTCAAACCCAGTTTCAAAGACAAAAAAAGGAGCCAGATTTGCAGAGTACTTCACAGCAATCAGCTTTTGTTTTTAGCTGTGGGGCAGCTGGGTGCAGCTCGCTGAGGGGAATTGGGTGGACTAGGACTCAGCAAAGCACTTTGGAGGGGTTGGAGCAGCTGTGGGGCAAAAGCACAAAGAGCAACCTGAGGTCAGAGGGCTGTGCCACTGCGCTAACTCAGAAATATTTGAGCTGCTAGTCTACATCTGCATTTTTAAGTATTTCTAATAAAGTAAGTGTCCTGCATTTTCAAGGGTGGGATGTCTTGCAAGGAGAGGTAATCCTTTTTTTTCAGACTGTGATGGTCAGATATAAACTCTTCAGATCTGGCACAGAGAAAGCAAGCTTTATGCTAAGCACAGACAGGAACAAATTGCTCTGAATTTAACTTTGCTAGATAAATCAGTTAGATAACATGAGGGGGAAAAGAAAAGGGTACCTGGCATATGAACCAGAGGAGGAAACTTGCAAGGGGAAAGGTAATACTGGTCTTTTACAGAAGAGAGAACAGCAATTACCCATTTCCTTTGGGCCACGAGGTAATTTCTGTGTGGAAAAATGTCATGTACTGTAAGATCAATGTCTCCATTATTTCCACGTTGTTTCTACTCTGTCATTTTTGTTCCTAGGGTTTTCTTTTCAAAATACTTTTTAAGTCTTTCTTGGTGGTCAGAACAGCAATCACAAGTGGTGCTTGCTTTGGTTAAGGCTCCCACTGCTAATTCTGTCTTTGTTGTATTGCTTGTCTATTGCAATTAATTTCTGTATGGGATAATTTTTTGGTTCTAGTAACTGTGTGGTTCATATTGTCCTCATAAGGACTTTTGATTCATTAGATAAAAGTTTGGCATGTCCAGGTTTAGGAAACATGGATGTTGGTGGATCTTGTGCAGAGTTCAGGACCTCCGGGGCTTTGAATCCACTGTACAGATGCTTGGCGGTCCTGACGCTGCAGAGCAGCTCTGTTTGGCAGTGCTGAGAAAGTGAACCTTTGCATGGTTCTCGGACAGGTTCCTGATGAGTCACTGGAACTGGGACTCCACACGCCCAATCCCAGGTCTTGCACCACATCTTTTGTACTTAAAAGTACAGCTGTCGATTAGATTCGTGATAGGTAAACATGTCTTGGCTGGAAAGTAGAACTGTGTTTTTAATACGCTTTTTATCTATCACAGGTTTTACAGGTTGTAAAACTCATGCAGAGAAGTTCTACAGATTACACTCCTTTCTTTCCCCCTCGGAGGGGTGGGGGATTCTTAAATATTCCTGTTTCAGACCTGCCGGGTGTCCACAGACTTTGTCCCGGGAAACAGGAGGGTGTGAACAGTGAGAGCAGAGCTGGAGCCCCGGCCCACTGTCCCGCCCAGCTGTGCCCGGCAGTGCAGGGCAATTCCTGCCGGGGAAGCGCCGCTTCCCGGGAGCAGCCAACGGGAATCATTCACAGCGAGCCGGGGCAGCTCGGGAGCGCCGAGTGCGGAGTGAGAGAGCGCGGCTTGCGGGGCTGCGGGGTGTAGAGTGCAGGCATGTCGGGCGTGGGATGCGGGAGTGTGGAGGTGCGGTGCGAAGTGCGGGTGCAGAGTGCGGGATGCAGGGTGCGGGATGCGGGATGCAGGGTGCAGAGTGCGGGATGCAGGATGCAGAGTGCGGGGTGCGGGATGCAGGGTGCAGAGTGCGGGGTGCGGGATGCGGGGCCGCTGCGCTGCTGCGCTGAGCGGGACCGAGAGATGGCGATACCGCCCCGAGAATTCGCCTCCTGCGTACGGGAGCTGCCAGACGGTTCTGAAAAGCAATTCTGAACTTCCCGGCTTTCGTTGTTTATACACGCGGTGGTGCTGTTCGATGCCATCAGGGCTGTCCATCCCTTTACCCACGGAAGGCAGCGGGAAAGTAGGTCGTTTCACTGGGAGTTCTCTTAAAAATAAACATCTTTGAAAGATGTCACCCTTAAAATACTCGAGATTTGTCCAAAGCACCAAATTATGATGCCCACAGGACAGGGATGTCCCTCCTGCCTTAAGGGTACTGCTGACTCTGATCCCACTGGCCATTGACCAGGACCCCCAGGTGCCTTCCCACAGCTGCTCTCCAGCCTCTCGTTCCCCAGTCCATCCACACAGCCAGGGGTGCCCATCCCAGGTGCAGGATCCGGCACTTGCCCGTGTTAAACTTCACGTGGTTGGGTATTGCCCATCTCTCCCATTTGTCTGGGTCTCTCTGCAGGGCCTCTGTGCCCTCAGAGGAGTCAACAGCTCCTCCTGATTTAGTGTCACCAGCAAAGTTCCTTAGTGCTCCTTTGAGACCTGGGTCCAAGCCATTAATGAAGATGCTGAAGGCACAGGGCTGAGGATGGAGCCCTGCAGAACCCCACAGGTGACAGGTCACAAGCCTGGTGTCACCCCAGTCACTGTCACTCTGTGCCTGCTCCGTGAGCCAGCTGCTCACCCATCCCATGATGTGTTTATCCTGCTGAACGCTGGGCAGTTTGTCCAGAGGGATCCTGGGAGAGATGGCATCAAAGGCTTTGCTGGAGTCCAAGAAGATTCCATCAGCTGGAACCCAGGGGGGTTACCCTGCTGCAGGAGATCAGGTGTGACAAGCAGGACATTCCCCTCCCAAAGCCATGCTGGCTGTGACCGATGACTGCCTGCTCCTCACAGACCCTCCACACCTCCCAGAACAATATTTTTCATGATTTTACCAGGCACTGAAATGAGACTGACAGTCCTGTAGCCTCTGGGGTCCTCCTTCTTGCCCTTCTTGAACACTGGGACAACCTTCACCAGCTTCCAGACAGCTGGGACCTCTCCAGATTCCCAAGACTGCTCAAAAATCTTTCTCCTTTAAGAAATAATTATGTGGGCCAACCCTCCTGTAACACAGCAGGCTAAGAATATAAATTGTACTACTGTAGGAAAAAAAATCCAATTGTGAGTAATAGAGGTATTTTCTATCAGTTTCTCTTTATTACAGATAGCTTTTCATCTGTGGAAAAGGGAGCCAGAGTAGAAGTGAGCACTAAACCACTGTGTTTTAAGTACTTGCTATTCTAAAAAAAGGTAATGGCTACTAAAGTTTAAAACACAGGTTGGAAATAGGCTAACTTTCAGAGAGACATAAAATTGTCAAACTAGAGCTTTTTTATATTGGAATTATACTAGCAATTGCACTAAATAAAATTATAGCTCTCTGTGATTTAATATATTTCTCACTGATTTGGGAAAAAAGCAAAGATTTGACAAGGGAGGAGCAAAATCTGTAGATGACAAGTTATTTATATGAGAGTTAGAGAGGCCTAGAAATAATTTCAAAAGACCCAATTAGGTAACATCACCTGGGCAGGCTGATGGCACACAAAACTCAAATATGATAAGTACAAACTGTTGAGCTATGGAAGGGAAGAAGAGTTATTTGTGTTATTCATTCTTAAAAAGGGTCACACCTTAGAGAGCAGACTGAGGTCATGTTTAGCTGTGGTCAAATCAAGTAAACAAAATGTTGGGATGCATAAAAAAACGATAATTAAGAACTTGAAAAATATTAGAAAAAACAGTATTTTCATCTGGAAGAAAGTGTAGTGATACAAGCTGCAAAGATCTCAATAAATGATAACTCAGGGTTAGGTGAAATTAATAAAAGGATGAGAAGAATGACCTGGGCAAGGGAAAAGGCTAACTGAAAGATGTTTAGTTTTTACCCTAAAAATGAATCAGGCATGAAAGGCCATGATAAAAAAACCCATAAAAATTGCAGCATATTGCAGAAAAGGTAGGTTTCGAACCTCAGTTCTTGCTGCCTTGTAACAGGAAAACAAGGGAAAATTTGTTGTGAAATGCAAAAATAACAATAATAATATAAACATGTAATTATATTACAAAATTAGTTGTTAAGGGAAACCATTGAGACCAACAGTTTCACAGGATTCAAAAAGAGCTTCAGTGGCTAAATTGTTACCAGTGGGACTGGAAAGCAGTGATTTCTTTGACTAAAAACTTGTGGGAAGTATATGGAAGTGTCATGATTCATGTTTCTACCATCCAAGCAGATTTAAGATTGAGATGAATGCCTACAGCAGATTATTCTTTACCTCTGGGTCTTCTACACCTTCCCCCAAATCATCTGCTGGTGGCTTCTGTTGGAAACAAGACATGAGGCTGCGTGTGCATTAGGTGAACAAATGCTATACCCACACTGCAAACATTTCTGTGGTGAGTTGTGTTCTGCAGTGATCATATCCTTTCATTATATTGAAACAACAAATAGATTTCAGCCAGCCTGTGCAGAGATGCATTTCAAAGGACCAAACAGTGGCTTCCTAATCCACACATTATTTACCCTAAATTATTAGAGCAGGCAGCTTCCTGAAAAAAAAAAAAAACCACTTAAAATGATGCAGACCTTTACACTTCTGCAGAACAGCCAACGGTGTCTCTTCTTTCCTGGAATATGCAATTTCTCCAAGCCCTTAAGAACACAGCCCAGCTTCTTAGCTATCAAATTTGGGTTCCCAAATACCCAACACAAAGCTTCAGGCTGCAGAAACATGCTGCTTTGGGTGCTGCTGAAGTTGTTCAGTCTCTCCCAAAATTGTTGCTGCTCCTTTTGAGTTAACTTGACTGAAGATCCATGGAGTTCACTACTGCATGAGCAGTTAACATCTCTGTAAGTATCTGACTGGGAACACTCATGGGAGAGAACCCCAATCTCCTTCCTTCTGAGAAACATAATAATTCCATGCTTTGGTTATCAGCCCACAAAATGAGTGAAATGGTAATGAGTTAATTAACATTTCCTTAAGTCCTAGAACCTCAGATTAATAGTGCTCTGGAGTATGAAGACATAATATTATTTCATTGAGCATTTGTCATTTAAAAAGCTCTATGCCTAAAGCTTTAATCAAGCTCTGTAAGATGAGAGCAATTTCCTTTTTGTCACATCGAGGTCTCTTGTTTCTGCTGAGATGCATATGTAGTTAAACCATGTACTTCCTTGGAGAGGAGCACGGGTACTACTGTTTGCCTGATCATGGAAGGCAAATCCAGCAGCAGAATCCTACACTTGAGAAAGGTCTATAATTGTTGGAAGAGTTATTTTAGAAGATGCATTTCCTGAATTTACAAATTGTGACAATAAATCACTTCTATTAGCACAGAAAAAAAATCGCTTCAGTTAACTATTTTTTGCTAAGGCTACCAAGCAATAGAGTTTCTAAAATTTCTCTTTTTTTTAAACAAAGGCTGCTACTTTTTTTTTTAGATAAAACAATTATTGGCTACCAGCTATACATATATTTTGGTAGCATAGGAATACATTCATTTTGGGTACAATTCCTCTTTACACAATGGATTTTAACCATTGTATAGAAAATTAATTTACAGTTTACCGTGATATCAGAAAGCAAGGGTATTTTTTTTGAGTAATAAGCACACAACCATGAATTTTCAGTAACGCCGCTGCAGAAGGAAGAGCTTTTAATGGTGGTCAAGAACACTTCTATGAGTAGTGCGAAATCCCTTCAGATATGTATGTGTGACCGGAGGCTAAAATTTCACGGTCAATTAGCAGCTGTGGCAGACATCACCGGAGGAGCCAGGCTGCAAACGCTGCGGCACCGATGGCTCCAAGAGCAGCCAAGGCAGGCCTGACGCAGGAGCTGCCGTGGAGCTGCAGGTGACACTGCGGAGAGCCGGGCTGCTCACCGGGACTCCGGAGCGCCCAGGCACTGCTGCCTTTCCCCGGTCTTAAAACTAAAACAAGGTTTATGGGGAAAAGGGATTTTTACCTCGGTATTTATTTCAGGATCTTCGGGTACAGCACCTCGTCCAGGTGGAATGCTTTGAAAATGCATGCACTACTGTTACACTGAAATACACACACTTACAGGTATTGCAAAATTAACATATTTATCAAAGATTCTCTAATGAGAGGCTGGAACCTTCCAGAGGAACCTGAACCTTCGTTGTGAGGAACCTTCCCCCTGGCTGGGCCTGGCTGAGGTTCCAAAATGTGTTCTGGAGAGGCCCTTGGTGTCTGGGGCTCCCAGGATATTTGCTCTCCTGGTTTAACAGTGCCGTGGGGCTGAGCTGAGTTATCAGCCTTGGGAAGGTACAAGTGTGGGGGCTAAAAGCACTGAGAATACATAAATCTATAAAAGGGTATGTAAGAGGGGTATAAAAGAAAAAGCAAAAAATCATTCTGGCATCACAGGACGCTCTCCCCTTCCCAAAAAACCTCTGGCGGCAAAGGCAGCCCAGAGCACACCCAAGCTGTTCCCGAGTGCCACCCCCGGCCGGGCACTGCCCCTTGCCCAGGGCTCAGCCTCTCGCACAGCTCCGAGCGCTCCTGCTCTGCTCCTGCCGCCGGGAACCAGCTGCAGGCGGACAGCCTTGCTGTGTAACCCCTGCCGACAGGTAAACTCCTCCAGAGGTATTTTCCGTCCTGACTCAAAAACTTAATCTCTTGCAATCCAGAGTTTCTTCCCCTTTACAAGCAGTGAAGCTGAAGTAAGATTTTTACTCGTATTTCAAGTGTTTGGAAGGAAAGCAGTGGTACCTCCTCTGATTTTTATATCACATTTTGTTTACAGTTTCAATTGTCAGCCTGGCCATTTAATACTAAAAGTCAGCCTGGTCCATTTAATATTAAAAGTTACTATTGCTGACTTCAATATGAAAATGAAGATAAATCCAGGAAGCGAAAGCAATAATTCTGCTCCTGGTGCAACAGCCAGGGAGCTTATTCAGTCCTAAGTGCGTTAGCGGTGACATACAAACAAGACAAACCAGCAGGAAAAGGACTCATCTAAAAAGAAAGCAAGCAGATCTTTCTTTCATGTAAAAGGGTAGAAAGTTGCTAAAATATGTGTACTTTTAGCCTACATTCACAGTAAAAGCACTTGCCAAGTTTACCTTGCCCAAGCCTAGTTTGCAGGTCTGTGATCCAGCTGTCCTGGTCTTGTTCTCATAAGCCACTGAAATGGGGTTCTGCTGAAAACAATGGGGAATTCATTCTGTTGTTAATTGAATTATGTTAGTTCCTATAACTATTACTTTTCCAAGTAATTGTTATATTTATTATTTGTTATTAGCATTAATTAAATATGAATAATTATAATTATGGGTAATTATATACATATTATACATTGTACTTACTTTGCACATATACTGTACAACTGAGAGTAAAGGTCTTAAAACACGTTATTGAGATTAGATGCTATATCTTTCCAGATGAAAGGTACTTTTCACAATGGAAATGGTTTAAAACACATATTTAAGTTACTTTAGTTCCTAGAAAAATAAATTTTTTGCAGTCACAGGGCCTGATCTCCTCAGCTAAATTTAACGCAAAGATTGCTGCACATTTTAAAAGCAGCACAACTAAACTCTCAGAATATATTCCTTAATATACACTCACCTCTTCAAATATCCCTCACTGCTGCAGTGAATAAAATACATGTCTGAGGATGAGGGACTCGCAGCACCAAACAGGAGGTGACTTTAACTGTTTTGGTCATGCGCACATAAATTCAAAGTTCTGGCAAATTCCCCATGGGTGATATTTCAGTTGCAAGCCGAGTCCCTGAAGGGAAGCAAAGACAGCTTTAAGGCACTACACACACGCAATTCCTGGCAGCTGACCCACTAAAGCAGAGTTCTGAGGCTTGGGCTTTGCACCACTCTCATTTCTGCAAGTGGTTTCCTTCCTCCTCTCTTGGTGGGGCTCCTGCTGGGAATGTGACCCACATCACTGGAGTAGGCAGGGATGTGCCAGCCTGCATCTGCTACAAAGCAGCCTAAAAATACCCCCAGCTGGACACTGGCATTTGGTGCACAGCAGCACAAAGTCTAGAAATGAAAACCGGGCTGTCAGCAAAGATAAATGATGGTTCAGCTGCATGCCAAACAAATCTCAGGGTCCCAGAAAATCCAGAAACAGCTATCTAGTATTCTGTTATAAATGTAATCTCTCAGGATTTATTATCATTGAAATTTAATGAATCTGCATCAGTGAAAGCATAAGAATGTCTCACCCAAGTTTACTATTAATATTTTAAGAAATGAGCCCATCTTGCAGCTTGTTTCAGTTCAAGGAAGTTCTCTGGAAATGTAGATTTTGTTCTAGAAGCTGTTACCCTCAGGTTGACATTTTTTCCTCTGTGTATCAGAGGAGCCTGATTCTTTTGCCAGTCTCTCTTTAAAATCCCAGTTCTATAGACCGAGTCTTTTCAAAAAGATCTATATGTCACTGCTGTCTTTTCTACAGGTTCTCTTTGAAATACCTGTCTGTTTTAGTTTGCTTTTCTGAATTATCAGACACTTGAATTTAAAAGGTATGGTCATACAGGGGGCAAAATAACTGCAGGTTCCTAAATCAGAGATACAACTTTGTACCTCATCATTCATGATACTATCCAATTTTTCAGGGGATAATCTCTCCAGATCTTTGCATTTTTGAGGTCTTCAAATTCCTATTGAATTGGATTTTGAGGATATTTACAAGTATTATTATTAATTAATAAATTGCTGACCCTGAAACAACCTCCCATCTTTGTTTTATGTAAAATGGGAGTGTGGTTAGACACAGAATGGAATCATATTAACTGCAGGTCCTTGGCCTTCAATGAGATCTATGTGCAAGTTGATCTCACTGTAAGACCAGCACCATGATTTTTAAAATCATTAAGAAAATCATTAAGAAAAAACATGACTGAAGCTAAGAAGCTTTTGTCAGTGTTACTATAGTTATGACTGAAAACCCCCAAAATACATGTATACCATTGTACAGCTGGAGAAAAGAGCTTTACAAGCATTTCTCTTTACATATTTTCAGAAAAATGATTGCAGACTCTTCAAAATATAGGGTGTAAAAACACTACAGATTGAACTTCATTCTCATTATGTTCTGTGCTGGTTTGCCAACTCTGCATGTACAGAAACCATGAGAGAAATAGTTCCAAAGTCTTATGAGCTTGTTTTTCTCAGGACACCACCATTCCTAGAATTATAAGACGAAGCAAAGCATGAAGTTTCCTGGAACTTGCAATCAAAAAGGCCTAAATTAGCAACTCTGAAGACTGTCAGTGTGTTTTTAATTCACATGAGGAGAAAACCACAACTCCTCCTAGGAACACGAGTGTCTAATATTCAAATCTGACTTTTCTGTAACCATCCATCCCTGGGATCACCCTCCACACACAGGCAAGGGTTCGTTAGTTTAACACAGGGGTCAAGCTCATGTTTGTGGGCAATTATTCCAGGAAAGAGCAAATCATGTTACCCCAACAAATTTACAGATTGTTTAGCCTCTAGAAACAATATTAAGTAGATTGGGGGATATGCATGCACATTCTACGTTTTAATTTGAGAACACTATAGGAGAAGTGTTTCATTGCTTTTATGATTACTCATTGATTAGGTTTTTTTTTTTCATCTATGACTGTGCATTTCAATCTCTTTTCTTTTCATTTTTCCTTTATGATAAACCAAACATTTGTTAACTACATCACCATGGCTGAAATATTTTCCCATTAAAAAGGAAGAAAAGCATACCCTATAGCCTATTATTTATTGCCTTCTCATCTTCCAGCTCCTGGTATTACACACAATCCTTGAGATGTGAATACAGTGTGTTGACAATCAATACCACTATCAAATAGTCAAAGTCAATACCACTTGACTTCTCAAGAATTATAGAGTTAATTTCCTCACTCTTGGAATTCTGAAAGAAAAACTAACATATGCAAAACCCAACAACAGAAAACAACTGATGTGTAGGATTTGTATGGCCTATGATATAGGCCATAGATATAATCTTATCTCCCTTATCTTTTAGGAACTGGTGGCTTGATGGGTGCCTAAAAGGACCTGAAATACACATATTTGACTTACAGTATCTCACCTCATTATTGCGAAATGAAAAAAAGATGCACCTATAGGTACCATTTATCTCATCTTTGAATTATTTAGCAGTGCACACACAAAGGGAAGATCTTCCCTCAGCTGTCAGTTGCTACCACAGGGCTGCTGTCTCATGGCCCCCTGTGCTCACAGACGTGACAACTCACACAAGAGCTGCATAATTCATATGTGCACTTCTGGTGGGACTGATGGTTTGTTTCCTGCCTCTCACACCAGGCTCAGCTGTGATCTGATAGTCTGATACAGACTTGGTAGCTTATTCTACCTCCTTTTACAATACTGCAATTGATTAGACATCATGCAGGAGAGCTGGGAACCACAATTACCAATTTCAACAAAGCTACACACCATTTGTATCGACAGATGAATTGTGACCTTTGGAGCCCAATGACAATAGAGAGGTCTGTATGTGCCTCTTGAAACAAGGAGGGCACAGAAATTGAGACAAGGGATGCAGAGAGCACCATTAACCAGTCACTCAGACATCAAGGGCATCTCTCTGCCTGGTGCAGCCGAAGGATGTCACTTTTGTGGGATGCCAGGGAAATAACTTCTGGTAGCCCTTAATGTTCAACTGAGGAATTTCTGGGCTGTGAAAAAGACAACAGCACAGTGAACCATAACCCCTGTGAGATCTGCTTCTGCATCCTTGGCATGTGTCCAGTAGTGCAGGATATCTGCCCCTATTAACACAGCCAGTTGGGTACCATTTTTGCTGAGGAAGCTTAAAGAGCAAGCAAACAAACAAAAAAAATTACTGGGCACTGTATCATCAACTTTAGTGATGAGGGGAGTGAGCTGCTCAATCCTGGTATCAGATGTGTCAAGGAGAGCCCTGCCCCAGGGGGAGGCTGGCAATGCAAACAAACCATGTACACTCTTGGCAGCAGTTGCTGAGAAGGTATGAAGGCACTGGAAGCTGACTAAACAAATTGGGAACCTAAAAGCAGCCAGTGAGGTCACCTATGCTGGTTTTCCTGCTGGAGCCAGAGGAAAATGGTCCTCAGCCAATCAAGCACAGAGGACTGCACTCTCCCATGGAAAACAGATGAGCCTGGGTTGCCAAGTTTTAGTAGAGAAGTCCCACTCTGTCAACATCCTGAATATCTTCTCAAGCATAGGACAGACAGGTGGCCAAAGATGAGCTCGTGGGCATCTCACATTTCATTGATGTCACCAGGAGACCTGGCCTGGTTTGGATAGGACACCCAAAAGAGGCTCTGCATGGGGGGTGTAGCACGAGTTGTTAAGGAAGGAAGCTTTGTCAGTCTCATAGGTTGTTTGTGTAAGTGGATTCCTGCCGTCCTGTAAGGAGGTTATTTAAATCCCAGTCTCAGGCATAGACAGATGTATGATATACAGTGAAACACCGAGCATTTCAGTAATTAATGAAGAAACTCTAGAGAAAAGCCTAGCACATAATGCCTACATCAGATCACAGCTTTATCTACTACACTTTTCTCTATGTAATCAAGTAATTCAGAAAAGTTTCATCCATGAAATATTAACTTAAATGTTTCCCTGTTATCCTTCTGTTCAACCTACTTGCATAATTCCATGTTCTCAATTCCAACGTCACTCCTCATTTGGCAGTTTTCCACAATAAAAATCTGTATAGGCAAAAGGTAATAACAGTACCAGTAAGGCAGTTGAAATTTAGTTGCCTTTGTTACAGTGCCCTGACAGAACCTAAGTCAATGCAATAGCATTTGGGCTCCTATCCAGTCCCCCTGCAACAATCCTGTGTTGCTGGAATTACCACACGGAAATGATTTAAAACTACCATTTAGGCTTCTTTATAGACCATTTCAAAAAAATTATATATATTTATAAACGTGTATGATTTTTGTGTATTTCTATTAACATAAGTTAAATAAAATTTACAATTTGTATGGTAAAATGTTTAGTTTATTTGAACAGACTGTTCAAATAAAACATTTATATCCAATATAAGACACTTACTAAGAAACTCAAATTTTGTTTTCTGAAACATACACGACACATTATTGGAATAATTTCAACAAGGTCAGACAAACACAACATCATTTGGTAGGTAGCCTCTAATTTCTAACATATAGTAGAATGGACACTATTTTTCTATTCCTGTTTGTAAATGTGCTAGAAATAATTCTACATTTTGTTTCATTTCTTAAATAGTATTTAGACTCTATAATATAACAGGTCACTATTGATAAGTGGGGTCAGTTACATAAATTTACACTTTACTTTTCATCAAACCTTACTGTGCCAAATACTTAAATGCCAAATTAAGCAGGAAAAAAAACTCAGTCTAGTTCTCATTCCCACATTTTCAGCATATCTGATTTAAAATAATATTCTAAGTTCTAGTACGACCGAATGTCAACAGTTCTTTTGTCTCACAAATATTCTCTCAGCACCTCCATGCTTGCTGCATACCTTGAGCAGTTCTAAGCCAACTGCTAATGCCTTACTAATAACAAATTCATGTCCATTTGTTATTTATCAGAATACTTTTTTTAAATGTAAAGACTTCTCCAGCATTGAGATGGCCATGTAAACTATTTTACCACAGCTGGCTGAGAAGTACATTTTTGTGGTTTTGAAAGCTGATTCCTTTTTGTGAAAGTTTTCAAAAAAACAAGCAAAATGAGATCCCAGACATCTGAATCACCAGACAGTCAAAAAGAATTATGCATATGTTTAAGTATTTGACTTCCCAAAGCAAAAATATGAAATGCCAGTGACCCCTTTGTGTGTGCAGTTGGAAGTGCCCCATTCCTGTGCCCAGGCTGCAACAGGCAAAGGATTTACTTCAGAGCCTAATCCTTCATTTAAGCCCAACTGGAAGTCAGTTTTTTAAGAAGAACAACGATTTAAAACCAAACACATCATCTTCTTCTCTGGGCTAGGGACACCGACCTTATAAATATCTGAAATTCTTCCACTGCCTGTAAACAAAAATGGACTGCAGGCAGTCATGATCATATGTCACTCTGACAAAACATTCTTACTCCTTGGCTACTTTTTGGAAAGGTTGTTTGCTGTCAATCAAGTGACAAGTTCTGCTTATAATAATGGTGATGACATCAGACCTGTAGAAGAGAAGATTAGTATGGAGAGTCTAAATATATAAACTAGAAGGTCATGGGACACATCCAGCGTCAGTTGAAGTCAGTGTCCTCTGTTCAGTTTGATCTAAACTAGACTGATCCATGTAGGATTAAGACCTTTATATACTTTATATATTTATTTATTTTCCCTAATAGCCAATATGGCTTGCAGCCTAGCATTTTTTAAGGTGACCTGGATCTTTGATTTGTCTGACAAGAAAAGGTGATTGCCCCTATTTTTATTTTTAGATGGCTGTATATAGCCAGCCATGTTCACTCTTTCCAGAGTGGGGCTGGCCCTGTGGAGGTAACAGGCAGGACCTGCTCCAGAGAGCACTGGGGGCTCAGCCCACGCCTTGCTTCTGCCAGTTGGTGCTGTTTACAGAGGCTCTGGGCAAGAGGCCAACCCGTGTGCTAAGCCTCAGGTTGGACACAATGGTGGGGCAGAGCACTGAGGGCATAAAGGACAGGTCAGCAGCTTTCCTGGCGGGCAGCAAAGGGCTAAATTTCATTTGTCTGAAATGGGATTTTCATTGTCCAGGGCTGCAGGACAAAAGGACTGCTCTCACCCTGACAGCTGGAATGGATGATTTGTGAAATGTATTTTTAGAAGCCCGATTTCCCTACATGTATGCCTGCATTGTCAAACATCCAGGCAGCAGGAGTGGGTCAGGCTGTGGCCACGGGGGCTGTGACACACTGTCCGGGCTGCACAGAACAGCCCCTGCCAGACCTGCGTGCTCATCGCTGCTCAACTCCACCTGCACACGCAGCCCAAACACCAGGGCAACACTGCTGCTGCTCGTCCTGCACTTCAACACACTCTCACTGCAGCATGCACAGTAATTAGTAACCACAAAGGGAAAATCACTGCTCGTACAATAGGACATTAGTGGTCTAGTCTGTTTTCCAAAATCACCCTGGTTTTTCCCACATTTCCTTTTCCTAAATGTATCTCCATCTGATTAACAGGAACAACCTCTCGTAAACCAGGCTTTTCCTGGAACAAGACAACACACTCTTGAGGGATTGCAATACTAATATTCATCCTCCTAATCTTATCCCACACCTTGCTGATAGACATATCCTTATTAACATCTGCACATGGCTATTGTGCCATTGCTGCTTTTCACCCAAGATAATGATTTCTTCCTCCTACAGCCATGACATCGAGTAGCACTCATAACACATTTCAAAGCTGCTTTCCTCTCTCCCTAAACAACATTGTTAAATTTTTTTGTCTAAACTGTGCACTGATTTCCTTTCCTGCCTGTTTGATGGAGGTCTTGGAGAGCACTTTTCACATATATGTAACATCAATGGGGAAAACATAACTGAATACATCTATTCTATGCTGATTTACATAGGACTTTACTAAATAGTTAATCATACTACCATTTTTCAAAATAGAATTCACAAAATTAGAAAAACAGACTACTCAGTATAAATATTGCATTGTAAGACTCCAGAAAAATAATTTTAAGGTACAATGTCACAATAGATATCTACACCACATATTTTCTAGCCCTTGACAGTTTCCTCTTTATTCTGCATTGGTTAGTATACACTCTGTTGAATTGCATGTTTTCATGCCCTGTTCATATTAGGAAGTGTGAACTTCATATTTATTTCACAGTCTGTCTAAAATTCCTGCCATCTGGCAAGACATATTAACTTTAAGGCTACAGTTCTTACCAGTCCTTTGTGCCTTTATTCTTTCAATCCACAAATTTAATCTGCAGTAAATTTCAGATGAAATGTCTGATCTTTACAGATAGTTATGTGCTAAAAATTGTTATACAGCACAGTAAAAAAAACCCCTACAACAACATGTAAATAAATCCAGGGAGTCAAAATGAAAAATATGCCTATTGTGTGTAACTCCACTGTTAGTGCTGACAGAACCAAATTCTGCACACTCCACTGAATACAATTAAATCAGTAGGATAACAAAACAGGAGCATATTTGGGTACCTCCAGATAGTGTGAAAGAACATGTTGACGTATTGAACTGTAAGCCTCAGTCTGTAGAACAGATTTCTGCCTGTGAATACAGTGCACTTTAGTCAGCATGGCTAGTGTAGTTTTGGGATCTCTTGGTAAAACTGCATGTTGGTGAAACAGAATATGGTTAGAAAGAGTTGTGGTGGTGGTTATCAGCTCCTGCAGCAACATTTGCCAGCTGTTCACCAGGACAGGAGGGGGATGAGTACTGTAAGCAGCATATCACACTCTTCAGATGGCCAGGAACTGATGCCTTAGGTTTTAACTTTTATATTTTTCCAATCCTGCCCTGCCCAGTGTCACTCTGCAGTTCCCTGGAGCTCGTTCAGTGCTGTTCTCTCATGCTCACACACACACAACAAAGCCTCTCCAGCTCTCCAAGGACACCCACACCCTCCTAGGCCCAACAACTGCAAACCACAATCTTGGGGACAGGGGGGCAAGCTTGGGCAAATTCCATCCTTGCCTGGCTTCTGCTTGGGGAATTGTGCTGAGATCCAAGTGGGAAGAACTCGGGAGCTGTCCTTGTCCATGTTGGGATGCACTGAGGCAGGAGCCTCTGGAGCCCAGAGTGTACCTCTGAAGGCCTTTCCAATCAATCCCTCCTTTATTCCTTTATTCCTGTCTAGTCTCTGTTTCTACGTAGCCATTTAAGGCATCAGAACCGCAAGGGACATGGCTTGGAGAGGAGAGGGGCCCTGCAGAGCAGAGCAGGACAGGCAACAACAGCTCACCAGAGCCCAGGCTTTCTCTGGGGCAGTCCTGGAGGGGACACACAGCAAACCCCAAGTGTGAGTGGCAGTGGTTGCCTCAGGAGCTCCTGGTGGTTTGTTTCCTCCTGCAGCAGGCCCAGCACTGCTCGGGCTGACACAGCCCCAACACCAGCACTCGAGCTCCTCAGGAGCTCCTCACCAATAAGGAGCTCCAGATGGGCCACCCTGCTTCCCAAGGCCAGGAAACACAACCACCCCTAAAAATACATGTCTGTGTTTATATCTCCCTCTACATTCCTGAAAAAAACCAAAAGCAAAACAACACTAAACCAAAAAATCAAGAGGCATTTTGTGTGTTCTTGGGGGGGTTTAGATTACTTTTAGGTCTTGCATCAATAGCTGTTCTTGAAGGAAGGAAAATTCATCCAAGTATTTTATTTTCTCTTTCCCTTCCTCTTCAGCTTCTTTTGACTTCCTTTACACTTGCTTTTTCCATTTCATACCTATATGTCCTTCCATTCAAAACCTTGTTGAAACCTTATCAGTCCTTATATCCTTTTTTTTTAAGTCAATGTTTGAGCAACCATTTAGTTAAAAGCAGAAAACAAAGTAGAAAGTTACCATCTCCAGCCCTTTATTGTACTCCTCCAGTACAAAGAATACTCAACACCTCTCTCTCTCTCTTGAAGGAGCCGACAATATGACAGCCTTCTGTTCCTTTGTGTGTTTCCAAGTATTTCCCAGGTATCTCTTAATTTGAGGACTAAATTTACTAGGAAGAGACACGCTTAGTAGACATGCAAAAATCAGAAGAGTTCAGAGGGAAGGCACTGATGAGAAGCCCGGTCTGCCAGCAACCATCTGTTCTGGAGAAGGAAACAAAGCCACAGATTGCTCCTAGGCAGCTCCCCGCAGACACTACTTGAGGACTATTTCTAGCTTGTGGCTAGAAGGTATCCAATAAATTGACAATTTCACTTCTTTGCACAGAGTTTTCTGATTAGCAGCACTGAAATTACTGTTATTTTCACTTTATGAGTATCACATCCAAGTGTGTGGGTTTGGGTTTTTTCGGGGGAGAATTAGAGCCAGATGATTGGATGCTGAGCCCTGTAGGCAAAATTTTTGCTTACATGTATTTAAACAGTTTTTAACCACTCTCCTCCTACTACACATTACCTTATTTTCTAACTTTACTAGACATTTCCGTACATTATTAAATGCTTGTTCCATTTAAAATGTAAGATTCTAAATAAGTCATGGAAATAAAAAGCAATCATTTCTTACTAAGGAAGACAGGATTAACTCTTGCTACAGAAATAGGATCTGAAAATACATCATTTTGTACACCAAACTTTCTGTATAAAACCTGCATTAGGCCTGAGAAATAATATGAAGCCAGTTTAAACTCACATCCTTGACCAGGCCTATTTCTGGACAATTCCTAAAGCACGTAGCATCATGACAATTATGTCGAAGGGATCAGTTTGAGATGATTGTGCGTTTTACCTGATTCCCAAATAAATCCACTGAACACCAGCGTTGAATCCTGTAGTTTGTTCAGCAAGTGACTTTGGACAGAAAAAGAATACAGAACTTTGCAGGTGCCGCCGGCAATCTCTATCTCAAACAGCTCTCCTGAATCGGGACACTGCACCTGACCCCAAAACAACAGAGTGAGAAACCTCACAATTTTAAGCTCATTTAAAATATTCACTGATTAATTTTTCCCCTTCTCCATTTTTTCTACCGACAGGCCGCCCCTCAGTCTTTTTGCCCCTCAGCCGGGGCCAGTCCCGGGCG
>VZTN01012362.1:245425-306120 GCA_013400515.1 Erpornis zantholeuca
TCGGGGCCCCTCGGCCCCTCCGCGCCCCCCGGCCCGGGGCCTGCGGGCAGCCGCGTCCCTGGCCGCTGCAGGGTCTGCGTACAGATTGTTCACCTGATGGGAGCTGCAAGTGCCGCTTGTTGTTGCCGAGCCTTATGTTGTGTGCATATGGTAACTGCCAGAAGAAGAGGATTTTGGGCTGCAGCTTAAAACTTTACTAATGTTCCCTTGCTTCTGCCTGCTTGAGGGGTTTTATTCGTTTGAGTGGAGAGGAAATGGTAGAGGTACGTATTTGTCGGGTGAATGTCGGCTTAGGAACCTGAAAGCAGTTGGAAGGTCTTACTGATGTGTTTAATGTGAGATTATAAACCTTGTAATAGGTATAAATTGGCCGTTATTATTATCATTTGTGTCTTTATAGAGGCACAGATGTCTGGGTGTTGTGAAGAGCGGCCATATCTCAGTGGTGCGTAGCTGCTATAAACTTGGTGTTAGAGTGGCTCACGCGGTGGCTTTGGAGGCACACGCAGCTGGCACAAGGCTGAGGCTTGGCTCCCAAAATGGCACTGCATCTGTAATTGCTGGGGTGGCTCTTGAACAATCTCAAATCTACAGCTTGTGGATTTTAAGGCTATTGTTGCTAGATGTTTCTGTTTCCTCAGCCTAGTGGTGTCGGCAGAGATGTAGGGTTCTTGAGGAACTGTTTTTGTTGTCTGTGGGCACAGGTGGCTGAAGCTCCCCTTCCCTCACCTCTCTGAGGTATGTGGTGTGCGTTGTGTGGCTCCTGGCCACATGAAGGTTTTGGTATGCAGCTCCTGGGATCAGCAGTGTTGGCCCATTTTGGTATGTGCACAGGTGCTGTTTGTGTATCATGGGTACCAACATGATTTTGCACTTGGCTCAAGTCTTCTATCAGGCAACATTTCTACACAAGATAAAGCTGGACCCTTCTGTAAAGAATGGCAAGTTTTCCAGGTCCAAGACTTGCAGAAGGTTTTTCTTTCTTCCTTAATTTTCCATTCTTTCCTTCCTACAAGAACTTTCCAAGTATTTAATCTATGGTTGTGATGAAGGTGTGTTTCAGGTCAATGTATGTGTTGCTGGTGCTTGGAGGAGCCGAGCTGGAAGCAGCTCAGAGCTATTGCTTTCCATCCATCTTGTGGTGCTGCTTCTTAGGTCGATGTGAGGCAGAAATGCTTCTGCTGGCGTTTCTTATTCTGAATCAGGAGTTATTCAGGGTGGTTAGGAAACTAGAAATAATGCGTATGGGGAATATTTTTCTAGTTGAAACTCCGTTCTGAGTCTGAAATTTGGCTAACAGGTATGTAATCCCTCATAAAAAGTAGTAAGGCAAGTACATGTTACTGGCATTTAAAAGGGAAGCCTATGCTTCTTTTACTTCTTGGGCATCAGTTTGGATTTGGTCATCTTTGCATCTTATTTTTCTGAGGGTGTGCTGTCTCCAGTTCGAGATCTTTATTCCCCACTTCTTCCTGCTATTTATTATTTTTTCAACACCACTTCTCCCGCAGCATACAAATGACAGACAGTGTTTCTTTGCAGCAAAACAATTGTATTTTTCTGTCCTAAATAAGCTTTTCTTTAAACCTGGCACTGACTGTCATTTTTAAGTGCTGCCACTTGCCTTACTCAAAACAGGGTTATGTCAAGAGAAATTGTGCTGCTGCTTTTGTTTATGTAGTAGTACTGTAATAGGAAAAGACTTGTTCTTGGTACAATGAATACTGGTACACCAGAAATCCTGCTAATGATAGTGATTAATGGGTGCTGCTCAAAATAGCTATCACTGCTGATATGACTAATTGTGCTGTATGAAAAGAGCTCCTTTATTCCCAGTAATCAAGGTGTTTCTACAGTTTTAGAGAAGTGCCTGATCAGTGCAGACAGATAACTGCCCAGGGAGATGCAGAACTTGGAGTGGAGTGTGGCAGCTCTCTCAGGAGCTTGGTGCTGTGCTGCAGAACCAGTCAGGGCTGAGAATGAGTATTTTCTTGTGGTGATTGTAGGTAGATGGAATATTATTACTGGGATTGGATGTTAGCCAGTGCAACACCCTACGTGTTGCAAACAATGCTAGGGTATTGTTAGTAGCTACAGAAGGGGTTTATATCATACATGAAAGATGACATTTCCAGCAGCATGGGTAACCTCATCACAGGGCATTGTGCTGGGGCTGGCTCCGAGGGCAACTGGTGCTGCTGCACTTGTCTGTGTTGTGATTGCTCTGGTGCTCCTAGAGCTTGGTGATGTGTCTGGATACCCTTCCCAGGCCTTTGGGCAGCGAGTGATAGTGACATGCTGCAGGCAATCCCATGCTCCTGGGCCATGGCACATTCCATGTTCTGTTTGGGTGTTATATGTACCGTGACTGAAAGCAATGCTGGAAACTTAATGGGGACTGTGGATCTAAACCATGGGAGGTGCTGTGTCTTGTTACCTGTAAAACCTGTAAAAAACAAAATTCTGGCTAATAGGATGAAAAAATATTTTGAAAATTACGTAGAATATGTTAAAGATGGGTTCCAAACTCACTGAGAAGCTTGAAGATGTGTTAGTTGCACTTTCAGCTTTGTGTTTCTTCTCTTCTGCTGTTTATGTACCTCAAGACAATTTTACATAAGTAGCTGTTTAGACATTTGTCCTTTCAGCCATCAAAGAAACCTTTAAGGTGTGTGTGGGAGAATAGGACACATTCCATTCACAAATACTGCTTTCTAGGTTAATTGCCAATTTGGTCTGATAGGATTCCAGTCTTGTAGTGTTCTGTGGATAAACTGGTTTAGTCCAGTCCTTGAATTTTGTCAAAACAGTGGTTAAAACAAGGAGAAAAAATAGATTTTTTTAAAAATGAAACTTGAAAATGATAATTTTGGTGTTAATGAGGTGTGTTTCACTTTGAAGAGCTCTAATGTGACAAGACAAATTGTTTTGAGAACTGTGGTCTTGGTATATCAATCTTGTCTTACCCTGCTGTAAATTAAAGAAGATTAGTGTGTTGGTTACTGAAGATACATTTTGGGGGATTGATCTGTGTGATTCTGTAAAGGTCACAAGCTTTGCATGAGGCAAACCAACTTCCAGGGATCCAGGCTGGAGCAACTTCGGAGTAAAAGAAAAAGGAGTGAGTGTGTGTGAGAAAAAGCAGAATAAAAGGTTTAGAAATGCTGGTCAAGCTTTGAAGAATAAAAGAAAAGGGATGAAAAGGGGAATGCAAAGGACTCCAGGTACAGCTGGGGGAGTCCTGGGGTGTCTGTGAGTATGGGTGGGTCTGAGGTGGGAATAGCTGAGGCTCTGTGAGGCTTTCAGGCATCTTTGAGAGGCTGTGCAGCAGGTCAGGCATTTTCCCAGCTGTGATGTTGCATTCCATCGATGGCAAATTGGCTTCAGTCTGGTGATAACATACGGCAGCTTATCCAACCGGAGTTGGAAGTGTGATATGCTATGACTTGGCTTTGAAGAACCATTTTCACTAAGGAAATAAATATTCTTCCTTCTAAGGAAAGCCCTCATAGAAGAACACGATAGCACTGGTAGATAGAATTTTTGATATATTAGCTAAAAAGCAAACCAAAAACTTAAAAAAAAAATTGCTCTAGTGTAACTGCCCATGTTTTACTGTTAGGGTCACATCAGAGAGCATAATGCCTTAGGAAGCATCTTTACAATACCTCCCTAAATTGGGACCAATTCCTGTGTATGTTTTTAGTGACATTTTCTCCCTGAAATAACTGATGAGTATTTTCTGGTTTAGGTTAGTTAGACTTTCATTGTTCCTTCTTCGTGGTCTTTTGTTGCTGGCTTTCCTAACAGTTTCCTCCTTTTTCAAGTGGCTGGGGGTTTGGTGTCAATGGGACTCTGTTTTGGTTTATTGAATCATTACAGTGGGATACTTGCCAGGGACTAATGTTTTCAGATAAGCATTTCTGTACAACAGCAGTGCAAAAGACAGATTCTTTGGAACATTTCAACAGGAAAATTCTTCCACCACTCTGTCAGTCACTCCTCAGGTTGAGATATTCTGTTTTGGTTCTTTCTTGACACTACCTATGTGCTGGTTGGAATGCTATAAGGGAGCATGTCAACTGGCTGTTTAATAACAGTATTTTAGGTGTGACTCTTGTTTAGTTGTGCACTCGAAGCTGACATTTAAATGGTACTGTCCAATTATAGAAAATTCCTCAGGCTCTGTGTTGAGTACTCTGCAATCTGGAACAGAATAAATCTCAACCTAAACAGCTTCTGAATGTAAGAGAAAGTTTTTTTCCCTTGATAGAAATAATAATATTGAACTTTGTTTCTTTAATGCTTTATTTTAACACATTTTGGGAACTCTAAAGCAGTGTGTAGAATGAGTTGTAGAGGAGAGGGTATGAGAAGAGCAGGAGGAAGGGACCATGGTGGACCTTTTTTTCACTTCTCCATAGGCATCTCTTGTGTGATTCATTCATGTGAGGGTTGTCTTCCAAAGAAATTTATCTCTACTCCTGTCAGTAACTGAGTGTTTTTAGTTTCCCACATAGATGGCCTGACTGTCATAATTGGTATGTTTGTAAGTTTCTGGATGGTGTTGGGAATTCCTCTGGATTTACCGGGGTAAAATTAGATCCTTTGATCTGTCTCATACCAGGATATTCAGGGCACTGTTCCTAGGTATTTTTTAATGAAAGTTGAACTTCCTGCTCTTCTGTACATATTACAGAAGTTGGCTGTGTACCTGGGAACAGCTCGAGTCCGAGCACAAGAACTTCCCTGGAGAAAGATAAAACACCTGAATGTGCACAGCTCACATTCCAGGAAAATCTGGAGATCTTTTAAGTATTACTTCCTAAGAGTCTAAGTACAAGGTAATATTTTTTAAGGTTCCTTAAAAATATTTGAAGCTGGCAATCTCATCCTGAAGAAGCCAGATACTCTTTTTATATGATCATGTAACAAAAATGCTGAAAAGCAGAGAGAGCTGTAGTGACTAGGAAGGACACGTTCAGAAATGCTCTTCTTCTTCAAAGACTTTTCTTCTGTCTGCATCCTCACAAGTGCAGTAAAAGACTGGGGAATCACAAGGGAAGGATCCCAGTGGGTAAGTGTAATTCTATGCCAGACTCCAAAAGATTTGAGGAACGTAACCTCTTTCCAGTGAGTATTTCAAAATGTTTCTCAGAATGCTCTTTGCAAGTCTTGCACCAGTTGGTATTGTATTATGTGGAAGGAGGAAGAGGGTGCCTAGAAATGTCATTCTTCCAGTTCTGTATGTTTGGCTTCAGGGGAACTTCAGTGTAGGATGAGTTTGTCATCTCCAAATGCTCAGAAGAAACCAGATTTGTCAAATACAGCTAAAAATGGATGCAGGTGTTCATCATTTGTTAGAGGTCCCTGTGTTTTGTAAAAGATGGAAAGATCCTGAGGAGAGGAGATGTTTGGTGGGAGGGAAGGGTAGCAATGCTACTTGTGTTGAGTGGTCTGCAGTTCTTGCTCTGAGCAGGAGTTAAGGCCAGGTGGTGCAGAATAGTGTTAAGTAAAACTGCAAAGACATTGTTACAGAATCCTTCTTCATCAGTGCCTGTTTCAGAGCTGCAGAATAAACTTTATTTAGCCTCTTACCAAAGACATAGTTAGGTATTTGTGGTTTTTCGGCTGAGCAACACAGCTTGCAAATATTTAAATAATAAGGTAATAAGATCAACCCTTTTTGCTATTTGAGATGAGCATTTGCAAGCAAACGATGCAATCAAGAACTTTGTATGATGATGAAAAATACGTCTACTGCTATATATGCATGTATTCTTTAGGAAAAAACTAAAACCTTTCATTTATTAAATAAACAAGAGAATGAAGAAACTTGGTAACAATCAGAATTTTGCCTTACTGAGTTCAGCTGTGAGTGGTGCAGGTGAAGCCAAGACTGCTGTTGCAGGAGAGCAGGGGTGTGAGAGGGTACTTGGACCTTCTTTACCTGCAGAGAACAAAGCAGGCATACTTCAGTAACTCAAGGTGCAGTACAAATAAATGGGCTTTCCTCCAGTGTAGATGAGTGCACATCTTCTGACAGAAACAAGGTTAATGCTTTGGTACTTGAGCTTCCATTTTGGCTGTTTTTGAAGAGAAGTCGCTGAAGTTTGTGTATAGAAGAGCAGGGTAGGTCTACTAAAAATTGAATTTCCTAAAATAATGCAAGTGCATGTGAACTTTTAATTATGTGGCTTATTTTTTGTTTCACGCTGATGAAAATTGTATGGAGTCCTGCAAGGAAATGCCATATATAAGAGCCAAACCATGAAAAACAGAGCATGTTATAGGAGCATTCTGCTTTTGGGCGTACACTTGGTTCTATATTCAAATGTTGGAAAAGTCCTTACTCAAAAGAGTCTTTCTGTCTGTCTTGTATTGCTTTCAGAAGGAGAGTGAAAACATTTTTTTTGAGCAATCCTAATAGATCTCATAATAAACTTCTTTGTCTAAACATTGCAATAATTTCCAGGGCAACAGATTGTGGTGTTGAATTCAGCACTTTGACCTCATTCCTGGTCCAAAGAGAAGCAAACATTTTAAAGTTATAGGCAGGTATTACAAAATAACTTTGATAATTAGCAAATTTCAGATCAAATTTGGCTATGATTTAACACAGGCTTCTTCACACCTTCTTCTTAGCAAAGGTATTTTACAGATCCAGGTTATCAATCCTAATTTAAATGTTATCTTTCACATAAATGACTATTCAAGTTTCAATACCAAATGCTGGGTCATGGGACAGTGTATGGTCTGGTTTAGCAGTCTTTGGTCAAGTGCACTTAGATGTTTATCTGTGTGGAAAAGTGGTGCATCTGACCTATGCTATTTTGAATTTAATCTGTTGCTTGGTTTAGTGGTTAGAAAAGATTCTGGTCTGGTTAAGTGAATCCATTGCTCTGCAGATGTTTCTGGATGTGAAATCTGTTGAAAACCACTAATGATACATTTTTTGTTTTTGTATAGGAATGTTACATTTTTGTGGTGATGAATTGGTATGATAGATTAAATCTGTAGTTGACACACAAGATTTAAGGAAATGTTTTTTGGGTGAAGTGCATTTTCTTCCTTTGAAGACGCAGCAGGAAAAGAGTTTGTTTGGGGTTTTTTTTCCCCGTCTTAGTTTCTGGAATGGTTGGGCTGTAGGAGGTTTTATTAGGATTGTCTGATACAGTCAGACAAATGAGTAACAGACCATAGTTTGCTCTGGACTTGTGCTTCTTCTGAACACGGGTTAGAAGATTAGAGCTCTTCTGTGTCTGCCCCTCCTTTTCCATATTAGAGCGACCACCAGGTCCCTGTCAGCTCATGGGAGCTGTTGTTGGGGTGTCAGGAGGTGCTGGGTTGTTGCTGTGTGTTTGGACACCTTCCTGAAGGGTGCTGTTGGCTCAGGTGTGTTGGGTGCACACAGGGTGTGTGCATTGCCATGGCTCAGGGTAGCCAAGGGCAGGGCTGAGGAGCTCACTGGGCTGTAAAGGTACAATATAAAAGTTTAATTTGTTCTTAAACAGCTGCACAGTTTGCTGCTTGTGCAGTGCATTGTTGGGGGGGGTTGTTGCAATTTTGCAGGGATTTTTCAACTAAGCTTCTCAAGTCAGTTTCTGAGGACCTGTCTGTGGGTTGGCATGTTGCTGTTCTTCAAGTTCCTCTATCCTTACCCTTTTATTCATTATTGCCTTGCACTTAGGGGTATTATTGATGGAAAATGTCTGTCTAGACTGCCTTCTCTTGTGTTTCACTTGAAAGGCCTTCATGGCCCTCAGCTTTGTGCAGTGTGAGAGATGAAGACTGCTGCTGGTTTTATATGACTGACAACATTTGGCTTAATGTTGTCATTTGTTCTTTTTCCTGAGACATTCACTTTTTTGGGCTTTTTTTGAGCTTCACATTGCAGCCAGTGGGTGCTTTTCTCTGTCTGATATAATATGTTGTTACTGGTATTTTAAGTCTCATTCTCAAACAGGAGAAAATTATGTATTTCAGTCAGTTGCTTTCTGCTAAAAAGTTGTATCTGTATTTTATTCTGAAATTGTTTTAGGACAGATGAGGCAGCTTCTTTCCAAAAATTCTCATGGTTTCAGGGAAATAATATATCATGTCTTCTTTGCATATGCTATTTGATATATTCTGATCTGGAGCATGAGTTCTCCTCTCTGCTGTGTTAATTGTGTTTTGCTGCACATTAAATGGAAGATCAAGAAAAACAAGGGTAAGTATAGTTTATGGAGCTTTCTATACTACATGATAATGCTCCTTTTCATTTTAACTTAAAGCTTTGTAAGTGATGCAGTCCTCATAATCATGGGTGTTCCTTGGAAGGTATGCTGTGTTTTGATTCAGATGTTCAGTGTTGAAGAATAAATTATAAAATGAATGCAGGGCATCTTGCATGCTGTGTCTATGCTAAATATTTTCCTCTAAAATGAATTCTAATGTGAGCAAAGTTAAACTGGTATAATTTGGAACAGTAGACTTGAGGCAAAAATGCAAGTAGCTGTGTGTGAATATTGATTATTGTGCTCGGTAGCATGTGAAAAACCTCATCGTGCCTCAAAGCACTGTTGCCTTAGTGGACTTAAAATCCCTTATTTAGCTGTCGCTAAGGATTTGTGTTGAGGGTTTTTTTAAATTTCTTCTTCTACATCACACCATGGACCTAAATCAGTAGTTCATTGGCTCTCCCGTACTTTACACTGTCACAGGCAAATAGGGGTTTGGCCAAAGGATGGTGGGTTTCTGTCTGAAATAGTCCAGACCTGGTGATATCAGAGGACCCACTTAATATATTCTGAAAAAAAAGCAGGGAATGGTAATTGCAGCTGTAGAATAACCCTCAGAGAAGGGAAACACTTGACAAATTGACTTACATATAGCAGTGTGTGTCCTCAGGTGTAAGGTACCCTTGTCTTAATTGTTGGGCATTCCAGCACAGCAGGTAAGGTGTTGTGTATCTGTCTGGTAAGAACCAGCATTTTAAGGAGTAATACTCCAAAAGTGATGCTTTGTAGTTGATGTGAATGGAAGAACTGGTTTTTGTTTGCACTGGTGAAATGACTTTTTTCCTAAAACTGCTGCTTACGTTGTTCCATATGGAAGATACTGCCTCAGCCTGGGCTGGTGGCAAGCTGAAGGTTGTGTGGCAGGTACTTGTGGCTTACTTGCACTTACACTGGAATGCCTCTTCTTTTTTTGTTTGTTTTCTTTTCTTTGCTCAAATTGTTGGGTTTTGTTAAATACAAGAAGACTCTAGTAAGAAACATAGCAAAGCAACTGCTCATAGTCATGAACTCAGTGAGACTACTCAATGTAATCTTTTAGAATTACAAGTATTAGGTAAAAAACCCTTTCCTTTATGAAAAACAAGCTTAAATCTGTCACTTTTCACAAGGGCATGTAGTGATACAACAAGAGAGAATGGCCTTTACTGGGGGAGAGTAGATTCAGGTTAAATATGAGGAAGAAATTCTCACCTGTGAGGGTGGTGAGACCCTGGCACAGGGTGCCCAGAGAAGCTGTGGCTGCCCCTGGATCCCTGGCAGTGCCCAAGGCCAGGCTGGATGGGGCTTGGAGCAACCTGAGACAGTGGAAGGTGTCCCTGCCCATGGCAGGAGGGGGTGAGATGGGCTTTGAAGTCCCTTCCAACCCAAACCATTCTATGAATTCAGGATGAGATAGTCAGGTATTTACAACATTGGCATGTGGTAAAAACCTCAGTGCCGCAAGATTTTTTTCATTGATGCTTTTTCTTGAGTAGTTATCTTCTAGGTGCTTACTAGTAGAGATTGCTTAATATAACATCAAAATAGTTTTTATTAGTAGTAAATAAGTGTCAGTTCTGGCTAATAAAAATTTATTGTTTTGACCAAAGTGTGGACAAATAAATGGCCCCTAAATCTAAGGACCCCCTGAGTGTGTGTTTCAGCTTCAGAGGCAAAGAAATGCCAGCATAATCACCTGAAAAATATGAAAAGGAGTCCATGGAATAATTTTCTGTTTCAGATGGGGAATAAAACAGCTGTAAGAGGAGCTCAGGTTCCATTTTACAAGTGACTCTGCTGTTTAAAATGATTTGCTGATAGGCATGCAGCAACTCCGAAAGCAGCAGGATGCCTCACTAATAGCATTTGAGAGCCCTAAAATGTAGTTTCATCTTAGTTTTAAATATTGTTGTATTGATATGCTGTAAAAAACCCCATCAGTTTCATTGCCAGGTACAGAATCATCTCATTTTTTTTATGCTGCTGAATCCTGTCACTCTCATTTTCCCCTGTGATTATTTTTGTTCTTACTTTTAGTTTTACTTTTTTTCTCCTGCTTTAGGCTTTAATTCCCATTTAAAACTCTCCTGATTGTATGTGTTACACAGTGATGTTTGGAATGTTAGCTGAAAGATGGGGAGAGCAATCTGCTGTGCTGAAAATGCAAAAGATTTCCTGTTTTGTTACTCAGTTTGGTGCGAGTTAGTGTCCCTGCAGCAGCCAAAGCACTGCTTAAACTCTCCTTGCTTCATGTAAATGCACAAGTGGTAGTAGAGGATAAAACTGCTTGGTGTATCCAATAATACTCTGATTGTGGTTAGTCCCAGTTCTGTCTTTGGAACACATTGTTCCAAATAAAATAAATGCACAAAGTGGTGTGGCCTGCTCCAGCTGCAGAGTGTTACTGGATGCCTTGATGGAAGGTAATTATTTTATTTATTTCTAGACTTGAAATTTTGAGAAAATGTCTCATTGAAATTCAACTCCCTCAATAGGAAGAACATGCATTGTGTAGTGTGCATGTAAGAGGCATTGTTGGGTACGTGCAGGAAATCCATATTTTGTATTGCTGTGGATAAAACCAAATCTGTAAGTACCTCAGTGTGTCGTAAGGATGCCTCTAACTGTGGGGTTTAAGCTGGCTGGAGTTAATCTAAAAGTAGGAAAAAGAAATTGAAAATAGGCCAGTGTAGTTGAATTGGAAGTAAGAAAGCAGGATATATTTTTAGTGTTCAAAATTTGCAGGAAACTATAAACTTCATGTTATAATGGAAATGCAGAAAATAAATGTAGCATGCTTGTGTTTGTGCATTGTAGTGTTCCCTGAGAGGTTTTCTACAGATGCATATTGTGGGTTTATGTAGAATATAGATATTGTATTTGCCTAACAGAATAGTTCTAAAAGTAGAGCAAAATCCTTACAGAGCTGTAGAAGGAAGGAGTATAGGTAGAGTAGGAACCCTGTGTTCCTACTCTACCTTCCCATCTAGCACTGTAGAGAGCAGGAGTGGATGGAAATCCTCCTGCAGAAGCATTTGCTGTTTGGTTGTGCTGTAGTCATTGGCATTTTCTGCTGCCATCAGTAATTCAGGGGCACGGGATGTACAAGTTCAGGTTCTTGTCAAAACCTGCCTAATGGGGAAAAACGTGGAAGAAGGGGCATTATCATTAGGGAACATAATAAAGAATTGCAGTGGAAGTTCAGGCCTCAGATGTTGAGGTCTAGCAGCAGGGTTCTTCCCAACCACTTCATTGTTCCCTGGGCTCTGTTACTCTGCTGCTTCTCTTAAAGCAGATGCAAGGAGAATTTTTTTCCTGAATAATAATTTCACTTACCTTCTCCAGAGCTGTTGTGAATGTTGTTGTTTCCATAATATTGATTATGGAAGAGCAGTGGGCGTTGAGTTTTGTCCAAAATCTGCCTGGCTGAGCCATAACTACTGTGTGATGGCTCCACTGGGGCTGGAGGCACTTGGAAGAAGTGAATATGTGGGGATGCTTTGTATGAGATCTGTGTTCAGATAGAAGATTCCTGCTGTGATTATTGAGGGGGTGGATTTGCAGTGTCCTCCCAGCAGGCTCCAGGCTGCCCTGGCAGGGGAGCTGTGAGCTCAGCCAGGTGTCACGGAAGGTCATGGCAGGTCACAAGGCACAGTGTCTAATATAATGTTACCAGATCACATTGGTATCCTTATAGATCATATTAATGTACTTACTAGTTTAAATTGAATTGTTAAATTCATTTTTAAACATTAGTTTAATGACTGTGTTGTTAAATGTCAAAGAAAACCATCAGCCACTCTGGTGCTCAGTGTCCATTTCACCCTGCTCCAGTGTGGAGAGCAGTGATTACAGCACTGCTGCCAGCACTTACTGACTTACCTGTTGATGCTGGAGTGCTCTAAGTGAAAGGCTTATTTTTCAAAAAACAGTTCTCAGATTTCCTTTCAGAAATTAAAAAAAAAAAACCGCTAAATTTTCAGTTAGCTTAAAAGCTTTTCATGTGCTCATTAGTAATTTGAATGTTTCCTATAAACAATTGTGTGCTGAAAGGGTTGTTTTGACTTAGTCGAATGTGCATTGCATGCTTTATTGGAAATCAAGGCACAGATCAGCATGCAGCTCCAGCCTGCATCAATGACTGTTCCAGGAGCCCTTTCCCTATAAAGTTATGATTTTAAAATGGTGTCATGTATGGTTTCACTCTGCTACAACTTGGGTTTCTTTCTTTATGACTTCTAATGAAGAATATTCCTAGCGTAACTAAAACCACCTATGCTGTGTTTGCACAAGTTTATGAAAGATGGGAGTGGAAAAAGTGCTGAAGCATTAAAGACTTTAATGCTGTCCTCAGTGAGGACTTAGAATTGCTTCAGTATCCTTCATTTAAAGGCAGAGACTGTGGGAAAATTAACTTACTTTTACACTGACCAGCAATATTATATTAGTTTTTTAATTATGCATTTCATTACTCTGGTGTCCATAAAATGCTTAATTAATTCAGTATTTTGAAATAACTGGGTTATTGGACAGTGCTGTTGTGATATTCTTTTTCCGTTTGACTAACAGTATCCGTTTGAAAACATATTTTCACATATTTTCCTAGTGGCATGATAAATTTTTGTGGCTGTCATTCCTTGACGTGAGAATCTCTGAGGTTTTATAAGATGCTTCAAGTCCTCATTTTGAGGTGGGGTAGAGAAGTTTTTAAATGTTGACCCTTAAGACTCAATGAAGTTACCATTCAAAATACGAGTTTATAACACCATGCTTTTGCTGAGGGATGAGGTAGTCCTGACTTGCATTTCTTTATGTTGACTATGCCATTTTATCTATTTAAAGAAAAGAAAGTATTGTTATCCCCCAGGAGTCACCTAGGAATGAATCTCATGGGGTGCTCCTGGGTGCCCTGCTCCTGTCATTGATAACTTATGTTTCATGATATTCACTGATGGACAAATATGTTGATGAGGTGACTCTTGACTTCACATTTCTAAGTTGTTTTTCAGTCCATTCCAAAATCCAGCTCTGCTACATTAAAAAGTTCTCACACTTAGTTTTCTCTAGTCTGGTATGTGTTCACTTATCTACTCTTATTCTTAATTGCTGGAGGCTGTCCTCCCACTTACACTGTTCAATTTGTGTGGAATGGGTAAGAAATTCAAATGATGCCCTGCTGAGAATAGGATGGAAGCTGAAGGAGTGGGAGAGAGAAGTGGAACAAACTGATGGTATTTACTAGAACTGCCTGTGCAAACCAGTGTGAAACAACCCATATTTATTGTCAAGCACATTGATAAGGTATATATCTAAAAAAAATTAACAAATCCTGTCTTAACACCTAATGTCATGGTGCAAGGATTATTCCTCTTTCTTACTTTTCTTTCTGTGGTCAAGTTGTCCTGATTATGTCTAAAATACAATTTGGAAAGTAATTTCGTGAAGAACTAGTGGCAATTTCTTTGCTGTTAGCGTTCTAGGCTGACTAATTCTCTGATTAATCAAGTCATATCAGTATAGTTGGCCTTGTTTTGAAAGGCTTGCTTCTACCTTGGTGTGTTACAAATATTTTGGGGTGTGGGTTCACGGGAATTCCCTTTTTCCCCTCAGTTCAGTGAGGGTGTTCCCTAAGGGGCAGGGACCAGGTTGACCCCTCCTTGCAGGATGAGCACAGACCCAGCTCAGCAGTGCCCAGCACTCCCTCCCACTCCTGGGGGTGTTTTCTGGGACTGAAATAGCTTATTTTGGGGTAGGCAGAGGAGTGCTCAGAGTGGCTGGTGAAAACCCAGACGTGCTTGTACCTCTTGGCACCTCCAAGAGGGCCTGCCCATGTCAGGCTGCAACCTCCAGGCTTGGGATGCATCCTGGAAACTTCTTGTTTTTCAGCACTTTGGAGACAGAAGAACCTTTTTTCATTCCTCTGGGAGCTGTTCTGTATCAAAGTGCTTTTGTGGGAGAGTTTGTTCATGGAAAAACATTTTGCCCTAGCAGCTGTACAAATTGGGTATAATTGGTCAAAATATGAAAGAGGTTTGATAGTGGTCATTAATTAAAAGTTGAGGTCTTGACCATTGCCGTTGTGGCCTAGATGGGTGTCTGGTCTGGTAGGCCACTTTTAATTGGCTTTGTGTAACAAAGTTACAGAATCAATGGAAAACAAATAACATATTTTGTTGTTGCAAAAAACCCAACAAATTCAAGCAAAGTTCTCTGAAATAGGTGGTGTCAGATGAGATTTGCTTTGTAATAACCCCCTGTAATTTTTAAGACTTTAGCTTAATGTCCACAGATAGCCTCTCAAGAATGAATAATTGCTGGACGTTAATGCTCTGCATTGCAAACTGCCCTGAAGTGCAGATCTGTTGTATTTTAAGATCTTTAGATAAACCTTCCAACAAATTAAGCTGTTTCATTGCAGGAATACTGACAGTAGTATTGAAAATCCTTTTCAGAGAAAGCTTTAAACCTATATTGTATAAATACATTGTTTCTGATGCTTTTAAAAGTAATGTTAAATTGTCCTCAACAAGAAACATATGGCTATAAATTCTGAGGTACTCCATGCGCTGTCCGGACTGTCGGAAGCAGAGTGTGCAATGTGGAGGATATTTAATTTAAAAAATTGGGATAAGGGTCGTGAATTGTATGCTAGAAATAGAAAATAAGATTAGAGGTTATGTTTCAGGCATGGAGCTGTCTCTGGGGGGGCTGGGGAACAGAACAAGGTTACTTCAAGGTTTGGAGCCTGGCTGGGGGATGGGAGAAGGGAGGAAATCCAGCAGTGGCTAAAAATGGTGCCTGGGGGAGTTTGTAGTAATACACACAATAGGAATTGCCAGGCATTGCCCTGATGCTGAGCGTTGTGCATTGTAGCCTTCTCCTTGCTGGTGCCAGATTAGTCATGGGCAGTGCTTGGTACCAGAGGGGGGGTCCTGGCACTGGCACAAACAGCCCCGGTGCTGAAAAGGTTGCTTTCTCTAAACGTGATACTTGGGAAACCTATTTGTAAGGGGCCTGGCCAAATCCATGATAGATGCATCAGCTGGTATTGAAACATTGCTTAAATGTATTTGGCATCTTTGCAATGTCTCGTGGCTGGCAGAACTTTACTGTGTCACAGTTAGTACAGCAGAAAAGCCCTTTGTCAATAAAAGTTGCTGGGAAGGAGTGTCAGCATGGCTCAAGTCACCTAAATATCATTTAACTGAAGCCAAGTCTTTCATGTTGCTAATAAATTTTAAGTATAATTGACACATCAGAAAATGCCACTTAAAATTTTAAATGTTTCTTTCCAGTCTTAGTTCGTGAACAAAATTCAGCTCTTTTAAGGGGTAAGGAGAGATGCCATAGCATGTGGTTGCTTGGGTGTGGACTTGGGATCTTCCATTTGTGTGTGCCACTGTTGGGACTTGGTGCTTCAGGGGGAGCACACCTGAAGTTTCAGAAAGATCTAACAAATAATGAAAGTTTAAGTCTCCAGATTTGCCTCTGGATGTTGTATTTCTACTGAGTAGATCAATCCCATTGTGTTAATTTGTTTTATGGATTAAAACATTACATTTGTGTCTCTTTCAAAATGCATTATACCAGCATAAATATCCCATTGTGTCCTCTGCTGCACAAAAGAGTTCTTGCACAACTCAGTGCAGAAATATTTGGCACATAACCTGGTGATAAATCATGCCCATGATTGAGGGCTTAGTTGTTTATATAAAACTATCAGTAGTTTTAATTTCAGGACATGGTAAACTGGTGTGACTGTGTTTTATATGTTGTAGATTCGGATTGATAATTATTTAACAACCTATGATTTTATTGGGAAATATTTGAGAGTTCTTTGAATAATTTTCAACCTAAAAACAAGGCAGTTTTTTAAAGGAAAAAAATCACTTTCCATCAGCCATATCCCATCAGTATTTCTGTGCACATCAGTGTGACTGCTATGTGCCTTTCCCTGCTGTATAGCTAATGGAGCAGCTTAGAGCTGGGAGGGAGGAGAGCACCGGCAGAATTCTATGTATGCATTTGGTAGCAAGGAGCTCTTGGGGAAGTTATTTATATGCTTTGGTAGCATCTACACCAGATTTATTTTCCAAATGTGTAAATTTGTTTGTGTCGAAAGAAATGAAACTTCATTATTAAGAGTGTTAACTGTTTTGAAAGCAGCAGCAAAACAGTTGTTAAAATATTAAAATACTTGCTTTCCTCAATAAAAGGAGAACTTTAATCAAGCTAATCTTTGTAGGAAGAGCATATAAAATGTAAACCCCAAGTAACTAATTGCTTTTGAAGACAGAAATTTCTTACAGCTTTGTCTGTGTAAGGAGTGGATGGAGGAGACTCAAGGTTGCTGCAGAGTTCCTCAGCCTGTGGCTTTTTGATGTTAAATTGACCTCTGGTGTGTTTTGGCATTTTCGTTGTGTGGATGAAAGGCAACAAGTTATTGTGTGGACTGAAATAGCAGGTGGGATTACTGGAGCAGCTAATGGAGGGCAGTGGAATCTGGAGTTGCAGTGATGGAAGCTGCTGCTGTTGTGGCCTTGGCTGGGACACTGCGGACAAGGCAGGAGGAGGATCCCTTTGTCTCCAGTCCTGGTGTTTGAACCAGCTGGTATCAACATTTGCAGAAGGTTGAGCAGCTTGGGGAAGATTTTTTCAGTTGTCTGCTGTATAAAGCAGGCAGAACTAGATAAGCATGAAGTTTGGGTGGTCTTGGAGAGGGAAATGTTACAGGTGGCAAGTTTGGGCTCTATCTTTTCCTTTTAATTCCTATCAGAGATTTATAAACTGGAAGGGTGCTATATTTGATCTTGTAACTAATCCTGTTTTGGCCTCAGCTATGCATGATGAGTTAGGGCTATTTTAAAAATCTCATCTATATTTCATTAAGCTTTAAAAATTCTGGCCTTAATGAGGTGAATTCTGTGCCCAGGACACACAAGCAGCCTTTTTGATCAGAAAAAATGAGGAAAGGTTATGAAGTATGCATGCTACTGCTTCTACTTTGCTAATCTTTATGATCTCAAATTACTTGTCACCACTGTTCCTTCATCAGCTACAGAGATTAGTTCTACATAAGATAATATATTACAAACCATAGATTTGTTAGAAATAAAGCATTTTGACAGCTCCAAAAGTCTCCTGTTACAAAGGTCTAGTTCAAGAATGATTTTTAGAATTGGAGTGAAAACTACTCAACTCCTACTATTTATGGAATTGCTATTTACAGTAGTCTTATGCTTTTATAGTATTATGTACACACTAATGTTTGGTTTTGTTACGGGAGGGAGACTGTAATTCACACTGGATTGCTCTGGTTTATTCATATCCTGTGACAGTGAATCAGATACTGCTGTCTATATACAGACTGAATTGCCAGCCAGCTTTGGGCCCAAATATGGTAAACATAATTATGTTCATTTGCTGTAAAAATACATTCTCCTTAGTTTAACATTTTCATGATTACAGTTTTCTGGTAATTCCATAATTTTCAACATGAGAGGGATATGAAAGGCGTAATCATCATGTCCCTCTCTTCATCGTAGAATATAGTTTGTTTTCCTGGGCAAAACTCCAGCTGTTCAGTGATGAATTTACTGCTGCTCAAATGCAGTGAGCCCATAGAGCATTTGGAAAGGCTGTTCCTGGGACTGGAGCTGTGCTGTGGAGACAGAATCTCTGTGTGCACAGACAGCAAAAACCCCGTGGCTGCAACTGTGATGTGGCACTGAGGGGATGTGCTGATGTCAGTTTTTCTGATATGGACTCCTGTTTCCTATTTTTGGAAATGGAATTAATATTTCAGAATACTTAATACTTCTCAAGTAGGAGACTTGCAATGAATGAGGTGGGGGAGCATTAAGATAAAGCTCCTACTCTGTGCTGAAGAGAATAAATATTAGTAAATACTGGATTAGGTTTTAATTTCAGTCACAGAAGAGTGTTATGGTAATAGTTATTAGATGAAAAAGGGGATTGTTTACATGTGGAAATGCATGCTAATAGTTGCCACTTCATTTATTACAAGGGGGTTAGGATTAGTATGTTTAATGCAGCTAATAAAATGCATTTGCAGGGTTTTTTCTTTGTTTTGATGTAGTCTAGTACTGAGAATGTTGCAGATGAATTCTGTGGCAAGTGTTGAGAATTCAGAAGCAGCATAGTAATTTGGGTAAGGAAAGATTGTTGGTGTTGAGTTACTCCAAATGTTTTGAAAGCTTTCATCATCCTTGCTGCAAACAGGCAAAAAAAATCACATACGGCCTTTACAGGATTTGGTGTACATAATCTGTCTCATGTTTCTAGTACTCAGAACTTCCTTCTTCCTAGAAGAGCTTTGAATGTGTAGATGATATATAATTTTCTCAGCCTTGAAATACTACTTTTATCTAACTACTAAAATAATTAAAATGCCTACTGAAGTTACTCCGAGTTTGGGTTTTTTAAAGTTGTACAGCATCACAAGCTCTTAAAACAGTTTGGCTTGGGGATATTTATTTCAGTGGGAAAATTCAAACGTGTATGTGCTGGGAAGTGCGAGTCCTGGGGCGTTTATGAAATGTGGTTTCTGTGTTTGCAGGAGGGCTGCAAGTCTGAAAGGGAACAGCTGAGCTGGGATGAGGAAATGTTTCTGTTTGCAGAGGAGTTGTAAACAGTGTGTCCTTGTGGCACTTCTGTTGTAACTGTTCCACTGCTTTCAGTGGTTGCTGGGGTGGAGAGAATGACAAGGTAAAAGTGGCTGATTCAGGCTTCAAAACTGATCCATCTCAACCTCCTTTATCCCTCGGAGGTTATAAATGGGTATCTAGGGAAGGGCAAGAACAGGGTGAATTTGTGGGCAATACTGATTTAAAACTGCCCTCAACAGATTGCTTTGTCTGGGATTTCCTGAGCCTGTGGTCAGACTGCTCACTAACCCAAGTGAGCCCCTCTGTAAGGAAGGGTGATAAGAGACCAGAACTGCACACTAAATTTGAAGTGTGGCTAAACCATGTGTTTTTGCAGTGGCTGAAGTATGTTTCTGGCTGTTCCCTTCCAGATCT
This sequence comes from Erpornis zantholeuca, assembly GCA_013400515.1. Taxonomy (NCBI): domain Eukaryota; kingdom Metazoa; phylum Chordata; class Aves; order Passeriformes; family Timaliidae; genus Erpornis; species Erpornis zantholeuca. The sequence continues at coordinate 264,729 of VZTN01012362.1, forward strand.
ATTCTTCTGACTCTGCCATTCAGTCTCAGGCTGATGTTTAGCAAAAACAGTCAGTTGTAGATCACCTTCCTCCATGGTAATGATGAGGCCAGAGCCCATCATTTTGTATGTGAGGTTAGGATTCTTTATCCATGTATGAGTTGATAAATTTATCCCTAATTAATCTAGTGTCTTAACTCCCTAAGCCCTGGGGGGAAAAAAAAAAAAAAGTATGTGTGTGTGTGTTAGAGCAGGTAGTATGTCATGCCTAAATAGTGTAGTGTGGACCTGGGCTCTTATTCCCACTTGTCTTTCCAAGTCTTATTTAGGTGTGATTTGTTTAGGACTATGAAACCTTCCTCAGAAGAACCTAACTTTTGAAAGAAGATGTGTTGAAGAATGTCTTTCATTTATTTCTCTATGTATTTTGTCAAAGAGTGGGAATTATTCCTATTTTTCTAGGTGTGGAAGCTTTTTCTGCAGTGTTTGAGTCCATGGACAAATCATTTTAAGCTGGTGAGAATAAAGCTCTACATGGAGCCTTCTGCCTGGTTTCTTGATCTGCACTGACTCAGCAGTAACTAAGCTCTTCAAAGTGATTTCCTAAACCTCTTTAACGAATTTTTGTAGAAATTTTTAGCATGGATTTTAAAATGTGTATTGAAAAGTTCTCTTCCCAGTGAATGTTACTGAAAACTAAGTATGGCATTTGCTTATGCCTGGAAGCTGCAACTGATGGTGTAAAAAGGAGTTTAACCTTTGCTGACTGTGTGGGAGATACCACTAAGTGGACCTGGAACTAAAATGTGCCTAAGTTCATTACTGAAGTGAGCCCAGAAGTTTAGGATGTCTACTGTAATCTCATGGGATTGTAGGATGGTTTAGTGTCTGGCTTTTTTGATGATTTTTTTAATGTATTGTGTTCACCCCTCATGTGAAAGCTGGATTTCTGCATAAACTGGAGAAATAGTGATTTTTGGAGTTTTCATTACACAACCAAGAAACAATTAAATTCATTTTCTTAATGCTTGTTTTTTCAGTTAAGTTTTAACAAGAAAATACCATCCTAGACTTCATATTTCCATTTTTACTTTTGAATACAGTAATCAGGAGTGACAGGGTGAAGAAGAATTGCCACATGGGTGGCTTCTGCTGTAGCTTAGAAAGATGTCAGGTGTGTATGTGATGTGCTGGGTGGGGATGCAAAGACAGACTTGGGCATTGTCTCAGATGGCCATAACTGGACCATGGTGCACAAGTCTGACCGAGTAATGTTCCTGTTCCACATATGCTTAATTGAATATTTCTCTAGGTCAGCCTTTCCTCCCTCACTTCCCTTCAGCAAGTGAAATCTGTGGCCTAAAAAGATCATTTACAGGAACATGTTAACTTAATCTCAAGATATTCTGGAATTTGTCAGCTCACTGTCCCTTGTTTGAGACCCTGGCTTGCAGTTCTTCCCTGTGTTTGGAAGGGAGGTATATCTTTCCCATGGATGGCTTTGTGTGTGCACAGGTGTCTCTTCCTGAGCAGTCCTGTAGGATCAAAGAATTCTGTAGGTGAGCTCTTCTGGGAGGCAGAGCTGTGCCTTTTCTGCAGAAATTTGTGCTGCTTATGCTTGCTCTCACTCTGGTCCCAAAAGCTTTTTCTTCATCCTAGCACATTTTCCAGCCCTGGTGGGAGAGTGTGCCTGTGGCTGGTGGTGAGTGCACCCTTTAGGGAGATGAGAGATGGAGCCTTGAGCCTCCTGTCTGACAGTCATGGGAGGGAATTTCTCTTGCTGTGTGCGGGGGCTTTGTTAGGATGCTCTCTTGAAGGAATGCTCATTATTTTCTCTCCCTTTTCAAAGGGGAACTAGTTCTGCTTTCAACATAGATAACGTAAGCACCTATTGCCAAGGGAGGATTGAAACAGTGATCCTGATCTGACACAGGCATCTATTTTTGACGTTGGTGGAGGCACCCAAGTCTGAAAGAAGCTCTGGTTTAACACATTCCTTTCACCAGCTTTTCCTTTTGCTGCCATCTTATTGCTGAGACTCGAGTTAGTGCATTTTGGAGTGTTATGTGTTTTACTTCAAACAAAATACAAGAAGTCTCCTGATGGACTTAAGGGCTCTGCCTTGGAAAAATCCAGTTCAGTGTGCTGGCAAATCTGAATCTGAGGGGCACCTACACTCCATGTATCTTTTAGAGTGTAGTTACATGGGTTTATAGATTTCTTTTCTGAAGGGTTTAGAGTTGGAAGTGAGGTGGTGTAGTGCTGAGCAGGCAGGACCCTCAGCACTTACCTAACTCCCCAGATCTGATGTTCTTCAGCCTTTTCCAGTTCTCTCTGTTTCTGAATGGTTTTCAGGATAGTCTTTGGTTATGCCCATGCTCTGCCCGAAAAACCCAAATATTTTTGTCTTTGCTTGTTGTTTTGGGCACCTAGCAGACACGTGCCTCTAGAGGATTTTTCAGTACAAAAGATACAAATCAGAACAAATAATTTTTTGTCTTTGTTTTAAGGAGTGTCATTTTGAAGGGAAGAAAACTCTAGACAAAAGCATAATAAATTAGTTCAGAGACTGTCTATAAGTATTAGGTAGGTATATCACCAGTGAAATTGGTCTTTTGAGTTAATAAAACCAAGTTGCTGGTTTAACATATTTCAGTGCTTTGGTTGGTAATTGCTTCTCTGGTAAATGAGATCAGGTTATGAATTAATAAATTACTCTGTTGAAATTAGAGGTGCTCAATTTGATTGTAGTTAAACTATGCTAACTGCAGAGCCCCGTGGAGCGTGTTCTGTAGCTCTCGTCCCCAGCTACAGAACTACCCCCACACGGGGTCAGTTCCAGTGTGGCTGTTGACACCCATCAGCCCTGCAGAGCCTGCCTGATGAGCTGCTGTTGGGAACAGGACACCCTGGAAGAAGAATGCATCCAGCAGGAGCTTCATGGATTCACTGAGGATTCACTTGACTACTTTTTTGTTTTGGTTTGGTTTTTTTCTTCCAACTGTTCTGGGCAAGCAGCCAAAAAGGAATCCCAATGAGCAATTTGTGAGCTAACAAGAACTAAAATTATTTTGGTATAATGGTTATTTCTGACTTTCCTGCATCCTCCTCTTACATGAGATTTTTATAACTCAGATGACCAAAAAACCCATCCAGGTGGTGCCTGGCTCTCCTGGAGGCTGCAGCCCACCCCATTAGAAAGCCTTGGAAAGCAATGCTGGTTTTCCTTCCTGGATCTGTAGCCCCAAAGCTGTTGGGATTTGATGAGGAGAGTCCTCTCCTTGTTGGCATTTCCAGGCTGCTGGGGCTGTTGTCCTGTGCCTGCATTCTGACAGCTGTGGGAGTGAGTCTGGGAAAACCCTAAACCTTGTTTGCACTGGTGGTGAAGATAATCAATACTCGTCAACCCCTGTAAAAGTATTTGCATGCTTTAAGTATTTATGATGTGTTGGTAAGAAATTCCAGGTGCAGAATAACTTGGTTGATGTCAGAGGTGAATGCATATTTTCTGTCAGTCAGCATTACTTGAAGATGGCTCTTGTTGACTGAGAACTTTAATTATTGAAATGTAGCTTCAGCTCTTGTATTATTCTGAAATGTTGTATGTTCAAAGCAGTGTTTGAAAATGAAAACAAATTTTAAAAGCCCACACTCATTTCATTTTATGTGTTTTCATGGTTAGATTGAGTAGATTGAATATATTAGACAGGTGCCATTCCTATGGCAATTTTGATATTTAATAGATGTGGTGTATTGATTGAGAGTAGGGGAGAAGTTGTAGTCAAAGTCAGAATTTAATTTATCAGGTTGAGATTTGTTGCTGAGATTAGAACTATTCTTTATATTGAAATCCTGGTCTGTGGCTTCCAATTTCTAGTGTTTTTGAATGGATATCTTTTGTAGATGCAATCCATCTTCAGTTTGGGATAGTGTAAAATTAATCAACTCCCAGTTAAAAATACGGTATCTGTCATTAAATCCCTCCCCAAAAGTAATTTGGCATACCTGACTGTTTTTCTTAGCCTGTTTTGATTTATAAGGATTCAGAAAAGTTTACTTGGAGGAGTTTCCACCATCTTAGTCCACCTGTGTTGTTACCTGCACTTAGTGACCTGTCTAAAAGGAGCAGGAAGGGACCTGTTGTTCCTACACAGCCCTGGCTGTTCCCTGGGGATGCAGGCTGGGTGTGGCTCACCTGGGCATGCTGGTGCTGCCCTGTGCCAGGCTCCCACCTGGGACTCCTTCCCATTTTTCTTGGTTCAGCAATGCCTGTGCTTTCAAACCACACTGCTGGTCTGCAGTGTCCATAGTCAGGGCTGTGTCTGCTGCCTTCCAGTCCCTGGCTGTTTTCCTGCAGTCCTTGCTGCTGTGGTGCTCTGGGTGAGCTGCCCTGGGATGCTCCTGGCGCTCCGGCTCTGTGCCAGATGTCCTTCCCAGCCGGGGTTTCCTTGGCCAGGATGTTTGTAGCTGGATGCTCACACACAAAATGTTGTTGCCTGGTTGCTCTTCCAGCCCTGAGCCAGCTGTTGGTGGGGACAATGGGACACTGAGCATTCCTCAGGAGGTGGTGTACAGGCCTCCCTTGCCCTTCTGCTCCCAGCTTGCTGTGCAGGTGTTGAGGACCATTTAGAGTATCTTTGGTTTTAAGGGATTCACATTTGGACTTCAGCCCGGCTAGGTGATGGATGGGATGTACACTGTAGTGACAGGAAACTGTGACGGTGACAGTCACAGTTGATGACACCTTTCCTTGTGGAGTAACTTTTGGATTTGCACAAGATTTGTATCACTAAATGCCAGAGGGAATCAGTGTGTTTTTGACAGGAGGCCCTTGGCTCTGGCAGCTTCCTGGCCTTTTGGCCTCGCAGTGGGTTTGTTTGTTCAGGCTCTTCCTGGGTAAGCAATCTGGCTGCTCTGGGTTGTGTCTTTTGGAGTTAACCCTTTTTTTAAACATTAATTGAATTTAGTTTGTTTTACAAGAATGTGGGTGCGGTGTTAAATTCATCCTGAGATTTGGAATCTGTATCTGATAAAATTAAAACCAGCATGAAGTGTTACATTTAAAAAAATTAGCTCAGGTGTTTTGGTCTTCTGCGTTATATTGCATATTCACTGGAAGGACAACAGAATCTATAAAGAATACCATTTGAAGGCAAACTTTTTCCAGTTTTTAAAGCTGAGGTCAGAACCTTTTTTAAGGCACTGTTTCCTCTGCTCAGTTTTCTGTGTTGGTTAAGGGAAAAAGTTGCCTTCTCTTCTAGCAGGGTTATCCCAGCCAGGACAGATGGGGCATTAGACTCCTCATGCTGTTCCAAAACAAACTGGGGGGTACCAAATTCCACTTGTCTGAAAGTCTTCCCTGTTTATTCATATCTCTTGTGACTGGTGAAGTTGGAAAAAGCATTTTTCTGGGAAGTATCTAAGCAAAAAAATCTGGATGCTACATTTTAAAAAAGCGGCGAACTGAATTTACATTTGCACTCATTTTCCTGCAATTTCTGTTTCCTCTATGCAAATGTGGCCATTTTTAGAGCAGCTTGTGCAGCTGTCTGAGTCTTTGGAAGTTCAAACAGTCCAAACTAGTAGCAGTTCCTTAACTTCAGCATTAACTCCTTAAAGTGAGCACATAAACAGTGTGCTGAGCTTCTCCAGTAGCGTTTTGCCATTTTGAGCAGGTTCATTGTGGAGCTGGGTTTCATACTTATATATTAGTTCTCTTACAAACTTTAATAGTACCTGAACGGCACTGCTTTGGTTTTGATTACATAAAGGAAGGACTAAAATTGCTTTTCTTGTGGTATGGTAACTTCTTTTATCATTTCTTCACTTGGTTTCTGTGAATATTTCTGTTTTCTACAAAATGAAGTGCAAGCTTAAGGTTTGTATTTTGGGCTGATAACAGGCTGTTCTTGTATCACTGGAAGGAAACACGTTGATTATTTTTTTCCCCCTAAGGTGGCAAGAGGTAGATTGGTGTAAAGTCCATCCAGTCCAGTGTGGAGCCCTCACTTTTAGTCCACGCACCAAAAGCAGTGGGGAGCTGTAGCACAGGGGAAGGGAAGGGAGAGCATGGGAACCTTCTGTGCTTCACTTTTTCAGGAAAAGATGCAGAAGGAGGAATGTTTATTTTACATGTAGCATGTCAGAGAGCTCATTATAGAGTTTCAGACATAGTATTCAGACACATGTCTGGTGTTGAGGCGTGCAGCTTTCCTCTCTTTGAATAAATATCAGCTGAAGATACAAGCTGTCCTCTTTAAGCTTCTGTGTAGATTTTATTACAAGGGAATTTTGAAGCTGAAGAATTGAGTAAGTACCTGCAAGTTTTGACTACAAAATTGTCCAGAAGCAAAACACGATTTGTCGTTTTTGTTTATAACTGTAGAAAATATGAAACCACTTTTTATTTTCTATTCATTGCATTTATATTCTTTTAGGATGCAGCAGGTTTATGTATTGGCTAAGTATCTGACCATTCCAAATGTTGAGTTCAGTGTGTTTGATCTTGAAAGGCTCTGTGTGTAATCACAGCCACCGAGCTGAGGGGCATCTGATAATCTTGTCTAATTCCATGCCCTAGAGCTTGAAGACCCCTCCTTCCTAGTTTTTTCTTTCATGGTAATTTCTTAAGTTCCTCTGAAATGGGAAATTTCATGTCTACTTAGGAAAAACGATCACTGATTTACTTATATGTTGCATTTAAATTAAGCAACTCTCTTGTTCTGTCTACATTTTTATGCAGTCAAGGCAACCACTTTAATCATGCTCTCTGCTGTAAGGCACCATACCTTGTAAAGCAAGGAGAAAATAGTTTTCAACTATGCATATGACACCAAGACTTCCTAGACAATTATGCTTTTAATGAGTTTATTGCATTTTGACACATTCTCTATGAATATTGAGAGAAGTATAGAGTAGTTACAGAGGTAAGTAGTTAGCTTGGAGTACTTTAAGGATGCTGAAATGCATATGGGAGATTCTCTGAGTTTGAGGTTTTAAAAAGTGGGAATACAAAAGAATATTTTCTCTAGATCTTGGAAGCAGAATCATCTGCAGCGACAACTTCTGAAAAACTTGTGTCCTGCTTCAGTGGGAGTGAGACTATCCAGCTCTGGATGTTGTTTTGTCCTGCTGTGTCTTGCCTTCTTCTCTATCTGTGTGATGCTTGTATCCTACATATGTCCCAAAATGGGAATGAATGAATATTGTGTGTGTTCAGACAGGTGGAAATAAGAAATTTTGACTGAAAAGAAAGTATTTGTTCCCCAACCATTTTGACAATATTACTACAGGTTTCATTTCTCAAATATAATAGCTAAAGGAACATTTGTTGTTAAATGAAAGAGTTCCCAGATTATTCTTCTAAGTGCCTGGGAAAAAAAAACTGATTACTGTTTGATACTATCCTTGTAGATTGCAATTGCTGCGGTAAGGAAAAGGATGTTTTTGTTTGATAGAATCAGGTGGGGTGTGTGTAGGAGAGGGAGAGTGGCCTGAAGTGTGACTGGAGCTAGGACTGGGCGAATTGATGGAAGGAGTTGTATCCTTCTGATGCTGTCCTGACACTGTTGATCAGTGTCTGATCTTGAGCACCTCATGCTCCATCTTGGCCCTTTCCCACTGCTCAGGCTCTGTTCACACCTTCCTGTGGATGCTTTCAAGGAGTTCTTGGCTCTCCAGCTGCACCAGGGTTTGCCAGTAGGAGCAGTATAGAAGTTGTGTTTCTTCCCTGCTTTGCTGTTTGCTGAGATTGTTATTTAGGCCAATCTCTCATACCTTGTGTATGAGAGATGCTGCCTGCCCATCACACTGGAATGGGATGTGAATGTTGTATTTCTCAGCTAATCTCAGATAGGATTAGGCAGATTTGTATTTTGTTGTACTAAAAAAAAAAAAATTAAGGATCAGTATCTGTTGACTTAGTAAACTATTAAAATGAATGGGAGAGTTCTGCAATAAATTATGGTGTATGAAAAAAAGTTTAAATTGATTTCATTCTTTAATTATTATTAAAGGATGAGGTTACAAAATGTGATTATCTCCCCTTGAGCTCTGCAGTAATAACCTTTCACTGCTCTTAACTGTGCAAGACTTGCACTGGGGATTAGCCAGAATCTTAAATTTGACAGCCTAGAATGAAAGAATTACCAAGAAAATATTCAACCATGTTTAGTAACAGGATGGCACTGGCTTGTAACAGCCTTTTAAGCTGTCAGCGTGGCTCTCCCTCCCTTTGGATCTCAGGTTTTACTGACAGTGTGTACCCAGAAATGTGAACCAGGACACTGGAAGGGTTAAATTTTTAAACCTTCTCATTCTTCTCTAACGTTTAAACTCCTTTTTTTTTTTTTCCCCCTTCACAGGAAATGACCTAGAGGCCTTACAAATACATTTGTGCATTTTTGTTCTGAGTCTGCAATTGGGGGCAAACACAGTCTGGAAGCACCACTTCTTAATGCTACAACGGAAACAACTACCTCAACAAACAGAGACAGGGGAAGAAGGCTTGCAATAACAAACACTCTAATTTTTAATAACTTATACTTGCAAAGTCTTCTGTGAACAGTCCAGATTCTTTTCCCCCCTCCAATATTAAGAAGAGACACTACAAGTAAACTGAGTTGGCAGACTGGATCTGTCAAAACATTTGAAGATATTTGATCTGCTGACATAAGGATTTGCTTTTTCAAGGAAAGAGCCTCTGCACTGCTTTTATAATCGCTGTTGATCAGTGGTTTGCTCCACTTTTCCTGATGCTACTTATGGGAATATTGTATTAAGGTATTGCTTCTAAAACTATTATTTGCATTGACAAAATTAACTTTTGTAGACGTAACAGCAAGTGACAACGTTATGCTCATGAAGAACTCGTAGGTGATCACTTCCCTGCTCTGGTTGGCTTTTCTGTGTGTGGAGGGGATACCAAACAAGAGACAGAGCATTATTAAGATACTTGGGCTTGCTTTTGAGTACAGTTTATAACTGCAGCAGGGCTGCACCGAACACTGAAAACACGGAGTCAGCAAATCTGCTGCCTTTCCCACTGCTGATACAGATTATACAAACGCTTGCCTTTCTGAAATGCCTTTTGTGAAACCTATGTACACAGTCCCGCACTGTTACTGTACATAGATACTCGAGGAAGGAATTTGACAAGTGATTGTTAATTCAAGAACTCTGTGGACAAGCACTCACTTATGTATTGCTGCAGTGCACAAGAAAGCAAAATGGACTATAAGCGGCGCTTTTTGCTTGGCGGGTCCAAGCAGAAAGTGCAGCAACACCAGCAGTATCAAATGCCCGAGCTGGGCAGGACCCTGAGTGCCCCACTGGCATCGGCTGCCCCCAGCACCCCCCTGGTGTCCCCGGCTGCTGCGGGCGGCTGCTCCCACCCCGCCTCCCACACCACTCCGATCGCAGACATCCAGCAGGGAATCTCCAAATACCTGGATGCACTCAACGTGTTTTGCCGTACGAGCACTTTCCTCACAGACCTTTTCAGCAGTGTATTTAGGAACTCGCACTACTCTAAGGCAGCTATGCAACTGAAAGACGTGCAGGAACATGTCATGGAAGCGGCGAGTCGACTCACAGCAGCAATAAAACCAGAAATAGCAAAAATGCTGATGGAACTGAGTGCGGGAGCTGCAAACTTCAAAGATCAAAAGGAGTTCAGCCTACAAGATATTGAGGTTAGTTACCTTGGAGGATACTGTTTTGGATGTGAATTTGTATCATTCCTTCTTAACTGGATTTCTGTTTAAGACCCCTTCTACACCAAAAGTTTTCTCCACCTTGCTATGTAATTGTGGCTAGTGCTGGTGAAAAAAGAAACTCTTCATTTCTTATGTACTAAGAAAGTAGTAAGTAATTTGCAGGATCTGACCTCCATCTATGTTAAATTAGATATTTAGTAGGTATTTCTATTATTTAGTAGAAGAACAAACTAGACAAAAGTTTTAAACCATCTTCTGTTTCATATTAGCTAATGTTTCTAACAGTGTTATACCATCATGTTCTAAACCAACCTACACTTTCCTCGGTATTATCCATTCCAAGGGAAAACTTGAGCACGTGGGAGTAGCATATTGTCATCAGTGTTTGAGTAAAACTGCGTATTAGTTGACTAATAATATTTTATCTTTAGATAAAATTTTATCTTTCACTCTTTAGAACACTTTTTTGTCTTTTTGAGCTATTGTGTATAAGAGGAAAATACCACACTCGGCGAGAGATCAGTGCTGTAAAAATTTGTCATGACTTTGCTGTAGTGTTCATACACTGGTAGCAAGTGCCCAAGAATCAGGATTCAGAGAGGATCCCAACTTCCTGCCATGCCTGGCTGGGAAGGTCTGGGTATTTCTCCTGTAGTAAATGTGTTATGTAGCAGGCAGCGTTAAGTGATAGTCACAGATAAATCCCTGGAGTTTTAAGTAGTTCCTTGTGTTTTGACATATTTCTTTACTTTGCAGCAGTCTTTGCAAAGTGATTCCTTCAGAACTGCATCCTGAGGAGAAAACTTAAAACTAAGTTCTCTTGGTTTTGATTTAGATTTCAGGTAACTTTGTAAGAGTGAATGTTTGTGCCTGTCAGGCATGATGTGGTTTCTCTGACTGCACCACTTCCAGATGGAGTTGTTAAGGAGGATGCAATTTGTCAGTCATAGTTCTCCCTGCAGTTGCATGCCACAGTTCTCAGTGTTGTATACTTGGTAAAGAATGAAGTAAGATGGGCTGTATATGTGTTATAAATGTCTTCTCTAGAGTGGTATTTTTAAAGACAATCCGATAACATCACTTTTTGGCTAAAGCTACAGCAATATATATAAAAAAGAGTGAGTTTATATAATTAATTGATCTTCATAATAGATGTGCTGAAAGAATTTCTGAATTAAAAAAAGCACAAACATATGAAGCACTAGATGTCTTTGAGGGGTTTTTTGTGGACTTTCCAAGTGTTGGAGCCATCTGTAGCACTGCTTTTGTCACCTGGGCAGGCAGTGGTGGGTGCTGGTTCACCCCTGCCCCACGCACTGTGCAGGGAGGGTTTGCTCAGCAGGGAGTGAGGAGCAGAAGCAGAGCAGTGTTTGCATCGGGTGGGTGCACGTCCTGCCAGCTTAAAGGCAGAGACGCTTTGGTCCCAGCTTTGCCTGGCCAGGCCTAACCCTTGCTCTGGCTCTGTGTGTTCCTGCAGTGCTCCCTCCCTTGCCCTGGCAGCTCCGTGGTGGGAACAAGTGTGTGGAGAATGCCAGCAGAACAGCTGCTTCTGTGCTTTCCTGCCTGCACATCTCAGGCTGTCCCACCACTTCTCATTGTATTTTTCTTGTATCTTTTCTTAATTAAAACTGCATCTCGCACATGGCTTTGAAAAATGTCAATATGCAAGATTTATGGGAACTTTTGTGTAATGAGACAAGTGTTGTGTTCTGCTTTGGCTTAAGCAGCAGCAGAATGTAAGGATTTGAGAGCAGCTCGTGGTTGTTCTGTGGGTCAGAGAGAGCTGTGGTGTAGAGGAGTGAATTACAGAGGCAGAGGGGTTGGGTGCTTGTGCCTAGGGAGCAGCAGCTGCTCACTGTTGAAATGGACCCTGGCAGAGGCCAGTACAGGAATATATTTGTTTGTAGGTGACTTAAAAGCACAGGATATAAGTATTGCAGGGAGACCTGCTGAACTAAAAGGAATCCTCAACAAGTGAGCTTTCCAGTTGGTATGGAATTCAGAGGGGAAAGCTGAATGTTGCAATATTTAAATAGACTTTTCCAGCCTCAGGAGTGGAGCCCAGTGGGCAGCAATTCTGGAGAGCAGTCCTAGGGCCTGTGGGAGTTGTGTGTTGGGTAAGAGTCAGTGTTGTGCAGTTGCAGTAATAAATCAATGCTGTTGTTGTTGTGCAAAGAGGCAGTTACCATGTAATTAACACAACTCTAACCTGCAAGAACTGAGCACTGAACTCTTCACTGGTTATTATGGCCTTAAACACAAACAGTGCCCATGCACAGCACTGCTGGTGCACTTGGAGAAACAGAGCAACTGGAGAGGCAGGAGAGGAGAGTAGCAAGTGTAGTCAGACATCAGGAAATAGGACATCAGAGGATAAATTGAAAAGATGGACTCCACAGAAAAGGGGGCTGAGAAGGAAAATCAGAATTGCTCAGGTATGTGAGAATCTGCTAGAACATGTCAGTGTCTGTTCCTTAAGTCCATGTAAGGTGGAGGAGGGAACTTAAATTTCAGAAGGAAAGATTCACATTAGATGCTGTGGAAATCCTTTGTAATGTTAGTGGAGCACTGATGTGGATTGCTACAAAGGGTAGGGAGCAGAGCTTACAGAATGGGTTAAACCTGCATCTGGGAAAACTGACCCAGGTGAAATTGCTCCTTGCTGGGGACAGAAGGATGACCTGGTGAGATCCTCTCCCATTGTGCTTTTCTGGGAATTGAAGACTGAGCTGTTGATGCTGAAATTTTAATTTAAAAAGTATAGTTTCCTTTTTTCCCCCCTGGTGGATAGAGAAGTGAACATTTCATAAAACTGCCAGCAGGATTAAAAAACTCACAATGTAAGCAGAAAAATAGAAAGGGCTCACCTGACTTTATCAGAGTTTACTGAACAGTGAAGTGATGGGGGAAGAGTGTGAGGCAGTGTAATTGTTCCCCTGGAAAATACCAGGAGGGGAATACAGCTCTGTCTGAAGTTGTTGTTTTGTCAGCTTCTCTGGTAGGTGACTGAAAGAACTCGTAGCTGTGTCTGAGAGAGAATTGAGAAATGGTCACACACCTGAGTGGCAGCTCAGCAGTCCCCTAAGAATGGCTCTGCAGGGTCTGTTATTTGAGGGATAGAGGCTGGTGTTACAGGAACGGTGGGAGGTGAGTTGTAATTCCAGATACAGTGCGACAGAACCCCAAATTCATGAGAGGGACAATGGAATGAGACTTTCTGTGTGGGAGCCCAGCTCAAGAAAATGCAATTTTCCTAAACCTTGCTTAACACAGGCTGTATGTTTTTGGGAGGAGTAAGAAATGCAAGCAGAGCAGCTTTGTCTTTGGGAATCAAGCAGAGAGCTGTGGCTTTTCTGAGGTGCCACATGTCTTTATCTGCTGTAGTGGGCTCTGCCCCCCAGGGAAGGCATGTCAAGAAAACTTAAGCTTTGGTGAACATACTTGACTTGAATTTGGACTGAAAACTGTTGTGCAACCTGAACTATAGCACCGCGGGGTGAGGTTATTAATTTATTTATTGTTACTTAGAACAAAGCTTGCTAGTTCAGAGCTGTCTGCCAGGCTGTGTAAGAAGGTGACTTCTCTTGATCAAAGTGTGGTGACAGATGGAGTTTGCCAAGGTTTCTTAATTTCAGAAATGCAAATGATGGGATTTTTTTTTTCCCCTTTCAAACACCTTTGAATTCTTGGGTGTTTTGTGCCTGTATGGGTGAAGAACAGCTTGGAAATCAGGGTAAATGAGAGTGTGTTTTCCATATCTGTTTGTCAGCTGGGGGAATGCAGTAACTCTGTACTCCGGTTAATAAAAGCATTAAAGAAAATCTGTGGGGAGGAGTAAAACTGGTAAAAGTAAGTATATTTCCCATCTCTTGTGAAGCTTTGCAGAGGCCTCAGTACTGCAAAAATATAAAAAATGACTTCTAGTTACTACAGGGCTTGTGTATTGTCTTAGAAGTGGTAGTAATGAGAGGGATGTATACATTGTCTTCCTGAACAAAAGGGCAGCACAAATGGGCACCAGATATGTTCTTGGATGCTCTGTTTTGTATTAAATGGAGATAATTTTTGGCTTTTAGGTGTATAAAATAGCCTAAGATTTTTGAACAAGAAGCTTGTGAGACAAAAATGTCTAAATAGCAAACATTGTAAAGCCCAGTTTAACTATTTTTTGAATTATTCTTTCCTGGGATTTGCAGGGATTGGCTCCAGACTTTTCTGAGTTGAGGAACTGTTAGTAGCAAAAAAATATTTTGTCTTATATTTCAGTTGCTGCTTTTTATTTTTAAAATGCTTGACACTTAATTGTTTCTTTGTTAAATGATAGTGACTACTTCAGTAGCTGTCAAGATCAGATTATCATGAGTGGCTTTTAGGGTCACTGTTGGAAGAAATGAGTCTGTTGGGTTGTCCAAGTCTTCTAATAGTGTAAAGGTGCAGCTTCTACTGGAATCTAGTTCAGCCTGGAGGTGATTCCTTCCCATTGAGTCTTCCCTTGGAGGTGTTCTGTACATGAGATCACTCTTTGGAACTGCAGGGCATTGCTATGTAGTAAAAATGAGAAATGCTCTGCCCACTTCTGGTAACGTACAGGGAGGTTGTAGTGAACACCAGTTCAGCCAGGCTGTGCCAGTAAGGACTCTGGTAAGGGAAACCACTGAATAATTCTGTTGTGGTGTTTGGCTTTTTGAGCATTCTGCTTGTTAAAGGAAATACCCCAAAAAAACAAAAAAGGGAAAAAAAAGAAGAAAGTTTTACTGCATAAAACAGTACTTGGAGAACTGCAAGTCAGTGTTTGTATCAAGCATGGAAGACTGACACTTGTTATTTGCTAACTTTTTTACTGGTAGTGTTCTGTTTTAAGGAGTCTGTCGTACAAGATTTGCTTGCCAGGCAGTTTGTATGGCATCACTGTTTAGCAATGAAAGCTGGCAATCTGTGTACACTTTGTCCAGTGGAATATTCCCAAGTTGATTGCATGCCCCCAGTAGGAGCATAAAGTGGGGCAGAGTAAGCCAACACTGCATCTCACCTGGTGCTCCTGTTGGTGGGGAACCCAAAGTCCCATTGCTTCCAACTGCCTGAGCAGGAAAAGAGAGATTCCTTTGGGTAAGGCTCTGCTGAGACAAACAGCTGTCCTACCTGTACAGGTCAGGGTGGGGAAGGTGCTGGAGCTGTGTTTTGTGGGATGAAAAGTTTGGAAGCTGAAGACCTCATTGTTTATGCAGTATAAATGAATCTAAGGAATTATTTAAGAAAACATTACCAGTCCCAAGAAAATCTCACTGGTTGGCACCTGAGATGATTCCAGTTCAGCTTTGATTCCTGCACAGTTCGTAGGGTTTGTGTTTTTATTCTGGTCCAAAGGAGGAGAGTCACACACTTCTGCATGGGGAAGTAGGGAAAATAAACCTGAGAAAGAGATGGTGGTGTCTCTAACTGTGGGAAACTGCATCCATGTGCTGACAGTGTTGCAGGGATGTGCAGCAGAGATTCCCTGTGTTGCTCTGCACAGGGCTCAGTGCCCAGCTCGGGCTGGGGGAGCTCACCACCCATGCACCTTCCCCAAGGATGAGGTAAAGTTTGGGCTCTTAGGCACAAAATCTGACCAAGGGACCTTTAAAGTGAGTTTGGCATCTGCCATTAATGCAAAAGGAGTGTTTAATGGAAAATCCTCCACCAGTTTGATAGTGAAGCAGTTAAAACCATCCTTACCCATTTTGGAGGAAGGCTGAAATGGGTTTTTTTCAAACAAAATAAAAGTTCAGTAAAGCAGGTGTTACTATTTATCTTCACTGTTTAACATTGTAAATTATAGTAGGAATGTTGTGTGCTTAAAACCTAAAACTTAAAACCTAAATCATTTGTTTATTTTGAGCATTATTCCCAGGCTGGGGAAACTTCAACCTTTGTGCCTTAAATATTCTTTGAAATTTAATCGGCTTGAAATTCCTAATGAGAACTAGTTTCATCTTCCCCTGGGAACTGCATTCTTCCTACACAGAAATAATTCAGATCACCAGTTGCTTCTTCCTGCAGTTTTCTTATAAATTTTTCTAATCTTGTACTCAGGAAAGTTGGAGTTTCTTCCTTTTATCATTTGCTGACTGTTTTTTTTTAATAAGGCAAGCTCCACTTTCAGAGGTCAGTCAAAGTATCAAAAAAGTTTAATTTTGTGCCTTGTACAAAGAAAGGAAGTGATTGAACCAGAATGGAATGTCAAAAGGAGTATGGATGCAGTGGAAAAGAGCATTGCCACCACTGGATCTTCTGAAGTAGATAGTAAATGCATATAACTGTTGGTGTGACTGTGGAGTCCTGCCAGGAAGATACATTGTGTCTGAATAGTTTTATTCCAGAAGAATGTAGCTGAAAACAGGCCAGATGATTTAGTGGCTCCAAGGCATGATAGCTTTGTACATTATCTGTGTATTTTATGAATTATTCCTAAAATGGAATTCAAGTTGAATCTTTTTTAATAAATCAAAGTCAAATACACATTTTAAAGCGCTTTGTGTGATAAACTCCATAAAAGAAACACTTTGAATAGCTTTTGAATACTTTCTACAGGGATTTGGAAGATCCTTCTTTCTCTGCTGCTGTCCAGTCACACTTGGTTGTCAGCTTTGTCCTGCCCAGGGACCATGGCCCCGGAGGCAGACAGAGCCTTCCTGCTCGAGCCCTTGGCTCTGCAGGGTGTCCCTGGATGGTGGCACTGCTGTTCCTGCACCAAAAGCCTCTGACACAGCAGCTTTGGTGTGACACCCGAGGTGTCTGAGTGTCCTTGGGCACAGTCAGAGGTGCGGG
Organism: Erpornis zantholeuca; assembly: GCA_013400515.1. NCBI lineage: Eukaryota > Metazoa > Chordata > Aves > Passeriformes > Timaliidae > Erpornis > Erpornis zantholeuca. Next base: position 281,228 of record VZTN01012362.1, read on the forward strand.
TGTGTGCGGGGATGTGGATGCACAGCGAGGATCTCCTGCTGCTTCCATGCCCTCAGCCCAGGGACCCATTGGCTTCCCTGCCCTGCCTTGGCCTTTCTAAGGGAGCATGGCAGGACCCATTTCAGCAATATTCCACGGGCAGCCTGGTGCCAGTGCTGGCAGTTGTGTCACACAGTGCCAGGGCTCAGCTTTGGGCACCATGTGTGGTGTTATGGGGCAAAAGGCTGGTGATGCCCATGGCCTGCCCATTACCACTCTGCCTGGAGGGTGAGCTGCTGGGCAAACTCCTCCCATTTTATGATAATATTTTTAAATTATTCACATTTTGTTGTTGCTGTTTTTGGTTTTTATCAAAAATTCACCCAGATCTTTGTGCAGGTGGGTTCTGCTGTTGACTTGGTTCTTGTGATAATATGCTGCTCCCATTTTGGTGCTCGATTTTGCCAAGTAGCTGAGCAAGCTTTTCATTTGTCAAGTAGTCAGAACTTGAGTGCAGAACTAAAAATGACTCAAGATTAGTCTGGTGTCCCCTTCATTCAATGAAACTAATGCTTACTTGCTATTATTTTAAAGAAATGGTTAAATATCATATGTTACTTATGATCCGAAGCATTATTTTAATAAAAACAGGTCAAAGTCTAACGTAGTTCCTTACCCCAAACACTGAACAAAAAGGAAGAAGGGAAAACACCATGAGCTCTCTTATGTGCTTGAAACTGGTTTGTTTGTCTCCCACAGGTACTTGGGCGATGTTTCTTGACAGTGATGCAGGTCCACTTCCAATTCCTGTCACAAGCTTTGCAGAAGGTCCAGCCAGTGGCACACTCCTGCTTTGCTGAAGCTGTAGCTCAGGAGAGGAAGAACGTTAGTGGGACTGCAGCCTCAAATATAAGCCCCACAAATGAGCTGGAAGATGCAATAAGATCATGGAGAGGAGCAGCAGAGGTATGGAGCTCTTGCTGTAGTCACAAGAGGTTTAATGAAACCTAAAGTCAGCCTGGGTGTCCTAACAAAGGAAGAAAAGAGCTGATTTTAAAGACAGTGCTGCATTTGAAGGGGGAACATGGCACAGTTGGTTTCAGACACTAAAACTCATTTTACTAATGTGATGATTGCACTGCCTTTGTCATGTGTAAAGTTGTCTTTGGGATAGGGTTGTACATAAGGAGCACACAAACTGCAAACAGATTTTTGTTATTAGTAGTGAACTACCAGTGTTCAAATAGGGCAGGCAGAGGGAATTAAAAGTAAAAAGCTCAACAAGTCTTTGTGAAAACAGAGCAAAATCTTGATGAAAAATAATCTAGATAATGTCTATTTCTCTCAAATTTTGAGCACGAATTGTATTTTATACTTTAAAATCTTTGTGGAAATTTTTACCACTTTTGTCTTCATGCTGTTAAGCTTGATGTTGCTTGATCCATCCACTGTTGGAATGTGACCCACCTTACTGAAATGTGCCACGCTCTGGACTTGTGCTTTCACAAACACCTGTCATCTGTGGAATCCTTACTTTGCCAGCCAAACCTGGTCCTTTAGAAAGACGTTCAGTTTTATGAGGTTTTCTGCTTTCCCTGGCATTATTGAAGTCTGGAGACTGATAGGTCAGAATGGATTCAGACACAGAGTGTGTGTTTTCCCTAAATTCAGGTGACTTGCAGCATGTGCTTCTGCAGTCTCATTTGGCCCACAGGGCTTGTAAGTCATCTTAACTGGAAATCTTGTCAAGGTCTCCATTTATCACTAACATCTGCAAGGTGTAGGAAAGCAAATGAGTGAAGAGGGATTACATGTGATTTTTACTGCAGCATAAATTTATTTCACTGGATAAAAAAAAAATTTGGATGTCCTTTAGTTATATTACAGATAATCATAACAGGTCTAATCCTGGTACAGCTGTACTCCTTTGGCATAAAGGTAGTTATTTTTATGTGTAATATACTTAGTTTCTTTAAAACTATTACAATTTCTAGAAATTCCCTGCAATTGCTATCAAATTTGTTTAAAATGTGGTTAAAATTAAACTTGGCTTCACAGAATCCAGGACCTTAACTGTCAAAGGTCTGGGCCCCCTGTCCTCTGCCCTGGGGCTTTTCTTCCTTTGGTTCGTCATGTTGGAAAAAATGCAGCAAGAGATCTTCTGCTGTTTCAGAGTTGTTTTTATTTGTCTTATCAAAACCTCGGAGGGAGAGGCAGCATCCCCCGAGAACACCAGGGCAGAAAGGGCAGAAAAGGCAATGGCTGCATATCAGCAGCTACTTTTATATCTTACTAACAACCATTCAAGAAACAATACATATCTTATTTTCTTTTCAACACCAGTAAACCCTCATCTTATTGATATGTCTTTTCAATGCTAACTTTTTTCCACCAACCAACACACCACAGGAACTGGTGTCAGAGGAGAGAGGAAGAGAATGAGGAGAGAGGAGAAGAAGAAAGAAGGAAAAACCACACCTAAAAATCTCCATCTTGTCCCTATGTAACACATAGAGCAAGATCCTAAAACTACAACTAAACTCTCTGTGGTACACTAAACAAAAATCTCTTCACCTCTCTGGTGCATTCAGGTTCTCCCAAAAGTGGAGGGAGCTTCTCCAAAAGCCTAGGTTGCTGGTTAGGACACTTTTGAGGAGCTCTGGGGATATAAAGAAACCACCAGAGGAGCAGGAGAAGCTCTCAGGCTTCCCTGGACTCCGACACTTAACTTCCTTTTTTTACCTTTTGAATAACCCACTTCAGCTATTTCTGTTTTTCAGAAATACAAAATCTCTATTTCAAAATAGTTTAATACAAGTATTATACAAACCAAATCCTGTATTAAACATACATGGGGAGGAGAAAGATAAAATACAGGTTCTCCATAGTTCCAGAATACATAAGAAACTTCTAAATTTTTATGATTGACTGAAATAACTGATTTGGAGTATTTGTGTGGGTTATTAGGTTAGCATAACAAAAATATGTGGTTTCTAACTAAATAAAATCTCTCTCTCATAATTGTAGATAATTGTAGACTAATATACAAATCGTCTTGACAGAAGGGAGATTTGAAATACTGAAATCTTTGCCAATTTTTACTTTGGAGTAGAAGGCAATCCATTGTTTTCATATAAAATCAGCCTCTCTGGCAGGAGAACACTACTGTTTCAGAGTAAAGTTTAAGGTGATGCTTTGTTGGTAGCTCAGAACTGGTTTTGCTCTTCAAGATTTACTTCAGGAAATGCAGTAATTCTGTCCACGAGGTGAGCCCAGAACTCCCCAGTTTGGACATCCTGCTTTAGAGCAACACTCCTTCCTAGACTGGAAAATAACCCACATCTATTTGCTTTACCCTGCTCAGTGATGTAGGATTTTACAGCCAAAAGTAGATATTTGGCTTATTTCTTGTTTTCCAAAATCATATTACACAAAGCTGTTTTCTTGCTGTGCTAAGTTGATCTTACCATTGTGTGGCTCTTCTCAAATTGCACCACAGTAATCACCCCTAACTTTATGAAATGTGTCATCCTATGAACATAGGAGTGCTTGTACACACAATTTAATGTTAGAGTCCTTCCTCAGGTAAGCACAGCCTCAGTGTGGTCTGTGTAACAGGATCCCTGGTCCTGAGAGGGAGCTCAAATGGTAACAGCAAACAATGCTGAATGCAAGTGCTGGCCAACACCCATGTGCCCTACAGGTTGCGTCAGAGTTCTGCTTCCAAAGTAGCAGTAGAAGTTGAGTAAGATATAATAAATTCTCCACCAGGTATTTTTCCCTGGGTGCTGCTTCTCATCTCCTGTAGAAGGCTTTAAAGTCTGTGGGCTTTTTTGCTCTTTTTTGAAATTTAATTAAGCCTGACCTGGTTTAATGTTGACCCTTCTCACCCTGGATTTTTATTTTATATTACAGGCCACATCTCGACTGCGAGAAAGAGGCTGTGATGGATGTTTGGCAGGAATTGAAGTTCAGCAACTTTTCTGCTCACAGAGTGTGGCCATCCCTGAACATCAGCTCAAAGAGCTAAACATGAAAATTGACAGTGCTTTGCAGGTGGTTTTTCAAGTCTGCTGCTTTCATGTGCATGTAGTACAGTCAGTGGGTCAAGGAGTGAAATAGGGAAGGAGTGTGTTCCTGCAGAATTGTGTGCCACAGACAGCTCAGAGGTATTTGGGAATTACAGCTTTGGCATCTTACGTGATAAATGTTTGTATGCCATAGAACTGAGTGGGGTAAATCCTGGTACCAGTCCCTGTCTGTGCCCAGACACAGTGACTGTGTGCTTGCTTCCTTGCTGATGTGCCTGTGCTATCTCAACTTTTTGTTTAATGTCAGGCTTACAAAGTGGCTCTGGAGAGCTTGGGCCATTGTGAATATGCAATGAAGGCTGGCTTCCACTTGAACCCAAAAGCTATTGAAGCAAGTCTTCAGGTAGGATCTGCTAAACCTGCTCTCCTTCATCCCTCCTTACCTTGAAAATGGCTACTTAAAATACACAAAAATTTGGGCCCATATTAAGATTTTCTAATGTCCTCGTTTCTTCTGTTTGATCTGATCTTCTGTACTTCAGGGCTGTTGCAGTGAAGCTGAAGCCCAGCAAACAGGAAGGAGACAGACTCCACCTCAGCCCATTCAGTGTGAGCTGCCCACTGTCCCTGTCCAGATCGGATCCCATTTCCTGAAAGGAATCTCCTTTAATGAGTCTGCAGCAGAAAACCTGAAGCTGAAAACGGTAATAACTCCTAATTAACCACAGGAGTAGAGGTGGGGGGAGAAAATGTAGAGAACAACAGAAATAGAAGTTCAGTGCCAAACTTGTGTTTAAAAGTGCTTTTTTTCAGCCTGGCTTCCTGTGGAAACACAGGAATGTTGATAACATTGTAGGGCTACTCCTGTTTCTGATAACATTTTGACCACTTGAGCAGTTTCAGTCCAATTTGAGGGAAGCACAGGCATAGAGATCTAGGAGGCAATGAAGAATCTGTGAACTTTTTGAAAATAGATGTGTTAGGTATCAAGAAGTACAGAGGACAGTGAGCCCTTACAGATTCCCCAGCCAGGCAATGCATGTCAGAGCCTTCCTATTATTAGCTGCCCAAATAAATCAGCCCAGCCTGGAGCTAAGGGAGGTACTTGAAAAAAAATGCTTTGTAACAGAGCTCCTTTTGATGTCACCTTACAAATTTGAATCAATTGTTAAAACCTTTAAATTATGGAGAACTTAATTGTATTTTCAGTATAAACAAAGGGAAAACATGTCCATTCAGAAGTAATTTGGGGAATTTTAATCAGCACTTTCACTTTTTTTTAGATAAACCCAGTTCCTTGCTCCTGGAGGAGTTGAAATAATAAGTTGCTCAAAAGGCTGTTTTTCCATTGTCTTTGCAGTGCTTTTTGTAGTTTTGATGAAACTGGTTTGCAAGATTATAAGCAGAAATACTATTTGTAATATTGGAGCAGTATTGTGTTCCAAACAGCAAAGACAATCTTCCATATTTCTGTTCTGCAGTGGAACCCTTCTAGTTCTGTACGACTGTTCAGAGGTTGCAGACATTAGAGCTGTTTGAAAAGCATGCAGAACAATGACAAATCCATCTGGAAGCATTGGTGGTACCATTTGTGAATCATGTGCTGGGTAGGACAGAGTGTTTATTATTTTTCCAGCACACAATGCTGCAGTTGATCAAGGAAGCCGGATGCCATAATGGACTCACACCCCGGGACGACTCTCCCGTGACTGAAGTACTGAACCAGGTCTGCCCTTCCACGTGGAGAGGAGCCTGCAAAACTGCTGTGCAGCTGTTATTTGGCCAGGCTGGGCTGGTAGGTGACTACCAATAGTCTTAGGAAAACAAAGGTTGTGTAAACACCCTGAAGAGAAATGAGGTGTTTTGGAGTTTAGAAATTAATTTGCAGTGTCTTTTTCTGTGTTGCTGTGTTTTTAATGCTGCATTAACTTAATTTCTGAGCAAAATGTATCCTTGTAGAATGGGAGTCTGTAGGTGGTGTCTGTAGTTGACAGGAACAGAAGAATGCCCTGGCTGCTTCCTGGTGTCTGTTACAAGAGAACACAAGAAATGAAACTTCTGCTTCATACAGAAATAGAAATATTTTCAAATCTATAGATGACCATGTTAAAAAAACTAAAGAGACCCAAACACACATCTTCCCCCCTCTCAAATTAGCTTCAAAACCTGCAATTTTTTCATTTCCTCTCTGCTTTGAATGGAAGCTGGGTTTCCTGCCCAGCATAATCAGCAAGTTTCTGCACCAGATAATGCTACCTGACATCTCCAACAGAGGACAGAGCAATTAAATGCCTTGCTGTAGACAAATGTGATCTTGAGGGGAGAAAAACCAGTGGAATTTAGAGTATCTAAGCAGCTGATAAAAATAGGTACTTGAAACATACTCTGATAAGAAAATGAATTTGTGCTTCCATGACTAATTACTGCAATCTCTGCACTCAGTGAAGTGTTCGTGGCTGACATGTAGGTTTTTTGGACTACTGTGAGTAGGGGACAAAGCTGCACCTTCAACATAGGAAGGAAATGCAAGGATAAAGGTACACTGTAGCCTATGATAGTTCTGTCAAGTATTCTTTGAATTGTCTTCAACCTACAGTGAGTTAAATGCTTCTTGCTGCTTCAGTGCTGATTCCTTGTTCAAGGTGATTGGAGGCCATGAGGGCTTTGTAATTGATTTCTGATTAAAGGATCCAAATAGCTGCATACTTTGTAAGTATGTTTTTCAGACAAATCACACAGCTGGTTAAGTGACCTAGACCTTCCATCCTAGCAAATTAAACCATGTGCTTTTGGTACTGTTAATAGGTTCTACAGTAATGGTGAATGATAAAGTGGAAGTGATGAATTTGCCAGATACTTCTACTTTAGCATCCCTTTGATGTGAGATAGATAACTATCAGATCTTAGATATTCCCTTAATATTAAATACCTGTTAGAGAAGTAGATTCAAATTATACTGGAATTAACTGACTATTCATGTAAGGGCAGCCTAAAATCCCAGGTGCAGACCATCACTGTCATAGCAGCAGTGCACCTGCTGGCAGTCCTCACTGAGATACAGGGATCTAGGGTTAGGAGGTGCTTTGTCTAAGAAAGTTTTACAGGGAAGCATAAGAAAGTGGTCTCTGCAGGGACAGAGAAACTGAAATAGTAGGATTTATTGGATTTCTCCTTAGGTGTTTTGAAGGAAAGCATGTATTAAATATTAATAAATACAAGGAGGACTGGAGAAAGGGATATGGGTAAATGGGATTGTGTCTTCAGCCACCTCAGTTTGTGGTAGGATGCTGGGAGTCAGCAGCAAGGTATGGGAAATGAGGCCAAGAAGGAAAGAGTTTCTCAGCAGCCCTATGGGAGTGTGCTGTAATTCAGGAGCAGTTCTTGGCTCCTGAGTGTCTGGATGAGGAGTGCCTGGGAGGATACTGCACCTTCCACCATTTCCTTTCCAGGGGGTTTCAGTGTTGTGCACACCCAAGTCCTGCCCCAAGGACGTTTTGAGGAGTGGCACGAGGCATATTTGGACTCAGGAATCTGGAAATCTGGTGTCCCCCAGTCTAGACATAACAAGTTAGACCTGCTGGTAATTGAAGCACTGACATTCTTCAGGTTTGTCATCACTTTTGGAGAGTGTCAGCATAAAACTTACACATACTCCAAAATGACAGTGCTGAGCTGTGGAGTTTTGCTTGTGTTGAATCCTGAATGTCTCCAAAAATTTTTGCATGAACCTCAGGTTCTGAAAGTAGCAGGCTTCACTCTTCAAAGACACTTAATGAGCTGTGCACATGACAGAAGTCCTGCAAGCCTTCTCTCCTTTATTCTCACTTTGATTTGTTACACTTTAGAGAGGTGTGAGCATTGAGGTTTTGCTTTATACACTATGTGCCATCTTTTTTTACAACATCCAATTATGTTTGTATGTAGCTTCATGCAGTGGCAAGAAATTCTAATTTGCAGCTTTAAAGAGTTCTTTGGGTGGAAGGGAGAGAGGAAACACCTGTAAACAAGAACAATGGATGTCTGAAGTACAGGAAGCTGTTCTCTAAGCACCGCCAGGGAGGGAGGATGTGCTTATTTTAAGTTTATTTTGTGAAGAAGGCAGCTAAATGAATCATGGCACAGTATTATGTAGGCTTTGGTGTACTGCTTTTAGATACTGGGCTGTCTGCATTCATTCAGAATTGTGTGTGGATCTGTCACTTAAATGCCTAATTTGAAAAAACAACATGACTTGACAGTCTCACTGTTTGTAACCTACCTTGCCATGTGCCTTTGGAGAAGCAGTTCATTAAGTGTGGAAAGCACAATGAGATGTGACTTAGTTTGCTTGGTTATTTTGGGCTGTAGTTTTTTAACATAAGAAGTAATTTGAAGTGTGTATTTTCAGTTTTTACCCTAGCATGTATATCATAAGAATTGTATTTTCAGATTTGGGTCAGCTGAAGAAATCTGCATGTCTGAATAAATATAATGTGCATTCAAATAGCTGAATTCAGAGGATGAGTGGAAATAAAACTTCCAATTGGCTTCATGCAAAGAGGTTAACAGATAAAACTTTTTTTTGGTGCTAGTAGATCTTTCCCTAGCAAAAACCAATATGCATTGGAGGAGCACAAAATCTCCTAGTAAAGATTAAATCCCAAATGTCCTGACTGACAGATGCTGAGAAATGTAAAGCTCTTTGCAAAGGGAAGAAATAAAGGTGTGTCCAGGGGGAGGAACACCCCAACAAAGCCTGGAACTTGGGCACTGCCAGGCACTACAACCAGAAGCTGACACAGGTCTGCACAAATCAGAGTTCTAGCTCTGACTTCAGGTCTGAGGTGCAGACTGTGTTTTTCTTAGGAGTTGAGAACAATCACTCCTGAGTTCAGTTTTCCTTATCACAGATAGCTGCAACAGGGCTGAATTGCAGATTACCAAGGTACATAAAATGAACATGTGCAAACACCAGGAAAAGTGTACTGGAGTTGCCCTGTTACAAAATGAGAAGTATTTTCATGGGTGGATGATAGTGTCACCATGCTTAGACATGTTTAAGATTGAACAAATGAAGGCAAATGCTTACAGTCAATTGAAGGAAAATGAAGGCCTTATGCTAAAATATTTGAAAGGTGGGAAATAATTATGTTCAAGTGTTACTTGATGGTTTTGTTAAAGTGAGAGAGGAGAAACTCAACATTACGTTTCACATTTTTTCATACCCAGTAACAACCAACCAGATAGAAACAGGGCCAGTGTAGGTTGGGTGATGGCAACAAAGTCAATAATGTCCCTTGGGGCTTATTTATACCAGAGGACTTTTGCCATTTCAAGGATAAATGGTACAGCTAATTTGCTAGTCACTGAAGCAAGAACTGCTGACTGCTGCCAAAAAGTTGCTGTTTCAGCGTGACCAAAATAGGAAATTATGGAAATGATCAAAAAGGCCAACCCACGCAGACCAGACAACAACAGAAAGCTTGAACCAAATATGGAACTTACTATCACTAAATTAAAGGTTAAATGAAGCTGAAGTGAATCCATTCCTTTTCCATTCCCTAAAAAGTTCATGACACAGGGTTGATTCTCAAGGCTTTTCTCTTCCATTTGTCTTCATGGTGTCTTACAGATGGCTCAGAGTCCAACAAACTGAATAGTCACTTTTCTTCTCTTTATTTCATCAGGAATTAATAATAGTACAGTTTCATTAGGTAGAATAGAGAAATGGTGTGGAATTTTATAACCTTAAAAAGGGCAGGGGGTGTTGTATGTTAGGAATTGTGAAGGATTTCTGGCTGAATATGACTCATCTATCTCATACCATGCACTGCAGTTAATTTGAAACATTTTGCTGAGTAGGTGTTTGGGAGCTCTTAAAGCAATAACTGTGCTAAACTTCTCAAAAATAAGGGCTGTTGTGTGGAGCCACCGAGAACTACCAGCAGGGAGGTAAAGCAGCTGGTAACCACATAGTGATGCATTACTACAGGATGTAACTGAGAAGAATTAAGTCCTTGAAATAAAGGTTCCTGTACTGAATTAATTTTATATTAAAATAGAAGTAATCTTACAGTGATTTCATGAGTTGGTTTGGTTTTATTTGGGGTTTTTTTTGTACCTGTAGCATGGCTGGGATGTGAGATTATTAGAGCTTAACTACAGGGGTGATAAAAGAACTAATTCTTAAAATAATTTCCCTTTTATTTTTATTTTATTTGCTAGGTGGTTGTGGACACGGCACAGATTGAAAATAAAGAAGCCTATGCTCCTCAGATAAGTTTAGAAGGATCAAGAATTGTGGTGCAAGTTCCATCAACTTGGTAAATAAAAATATTGTATTGCAGATTGTGACTGAAATTGATGGGGAAAATTGTTGCAGTACAAATGGAAGAGAGAATGTGCACAATTATGGCACAGCTCCCTTAAGTTCCTGTCTGGACTGATTGAACACCTCCATTCCTGATGGACTGTACTTCAGCTGCCTCTCTAGGAGACAAGGCAGGGCAGGCAGTGCTGGGGCACTTGGACTTGAAGAAAATGTAAAAGCTTGATGATAAAAGAGAAGGTTTCAAAAATAGTTATCTACCAGTACTCCTGTTATGCTCTGCCCCAGCAGGTCCCAGCTGTAGCTCAGGAAGGCCAAGAATTGGCTGAGTTAGTGTGAGAGCCTTTCCTTTCTTCACTGGGCTGTTCTTAAAGCGCTGTCGTGCCCATGGACCTCTGGGCTCCAAGAGATGCTGTTCCTGCCAGTTTAGTTGACTGCCTAGGAAAGAATGGTTTATCTGCAGTTTGTGAGGATTTCTTCCTGTTCAAAGCAGTGGGAATGGGAAGCAGTGGGAGCACTTGTCTCTAACTCAAGAAGTGGTCAGGAATTTCAGTCCAACACAGTTGACTTACTCCTTATGGAGGCAGCCTGTTCCTAGTGGTGCTGCTAGCAGGCTTAGAAGGAAGGAGTGTCTCGGTGCTGTTTCCCAGTGGAAGGAAGGAGGAAGGAGTGTCCCGGTGCTGTTTCCCGGTGGAAGGAAGGAAGGAAGGAGTGCCGGTGCTGTTTCCCGGTGGAAGGAAGGAAGGAAGGAGTGCCGGTGCTGTTTCCCGGTGGAAGGAAGGAAGGAAGGAGTGCCGGTGCTGTTTCCCGGTGGAAGGAAGGAAGGAGTGCCGGTGCTGTTTCCCGGTGGAAGGAAGGAAGGAGTGCCGGTGCTGTTTCCCGGTGGAAGGAAGGAAGGAAGGAAGAAAGGAGTGCCGGTGCTCCGGGAGCGTCCCCGCTGCCCGTGGCTCTGCCGGGGCAGCGCCGCCTGCCGGGGCTCGGCGGTATCGCGGGGCCCCTGAGGAAAACGTCCCAGGCCCGCGCGGTCCCGGCTCAGGGACATCAGGGACATCTTCCTCTCGCTGTTGGATGTGCGGAATCGCCTCCTCCTGGACCCTGCCAGGCTCAGGCTCTCGGCATGTGCTGGGCTGTGCCAGGCTCTCGTGTATTCCAGAAATGGGTGTTGTGTGTTTGGTGGTTGTTGCTGCCGTGCCTGAACCCTGCCTGCTGAGGAGCTCGTCAGCGTTGATTTGAATACGCTGTACTGCTGAAGCTCTCAGTTACGTCAGCTCTGTGTTCCACAGCAGGCTGCGGCCCGGGAACCCTCAGGCATTCATATGTTGTTCTGCAGCAGTGCAGTAATTGGCCTTCTGTATTCTGACTGGTAGAATTGTTTAATGGAAAAAATGAACGTTTTTATTTCTAATTTAAACTTAATAATGACAGGTGTCTGAAAGAAGATCCAGCAACAATGTCTTTGCTACAGAGGAGTCTGGATCCGGAGAAGACTTTGGGCCTGGTAGATGTGCTCTATACTGCTGTGTTTGATATACACAGGTGGAAGGAAGGAAGGTATGTCTCTTTTCTAGTTCCAACTAAGCTGTCATTGCTGAATGATCTGTGCTGAGAGATTTGATAGTACCAGCTCATCAGAAGAGGAAAACAGGAGTCAAGCTAAGGGTGAGACATTGTTAATCCCCACAGATACCTTCTGGATACATCTAGAGATACAGGAGGCTGCTTAAAACCAAACCAGCAGCTTATCCAAGGGTAAAAATGTATTTGCTTCTCTCTTACAAAAATACTTTATTTGTATTAAACTGGTGTCCATTTAGGTCTCGAAGCACAATTAAAATCTAAGGAATGGAAAGCATTGAAAATATGAGGAATAATTTGCTTTGTTACCGTAAGAAGTAACTGGTGGACTTGGCAGTCTTTGATGTTTCTTCTTGAGCTATTACTGAAATACACATTTTCCCCCAAAGTACAAAATCAGTTATGTATTAGGTGGTTTGATATACATGTTTTTTTTGTTGATGCAGGGAGCAAGCTTTGCCTTGTATTCAGATCCAGTTACAGCGTGAGATCTCAGACTTTGGGAGCCAAGTTGACATGCCATCGGGGAATGGAAGCAAATCTTCAGGGGGTCTGCAAAAGACATTCTCAAAACTGACTTCAAGGTTTACAAAAAAAACTTCCTGCACCAGTACAAGCAACACAGGAAGTTACTCAATCCCCAATACACCTTCCAAAAATGTCTTCATAAGTTCCAGCTCAGAGGAGAAAGCTAAAATGCCTGCTAACATGGACGCACGGCTGCAGAACATCCTGAACATTGGTAACTTCCCTCGGAGTGCAGATCCCCTGCAGTCAGTTCAGAGCACAAATAACCAGCTCGTCAATGGGTTTCTAGTGGAAAGACGGGACAGCTTCTTCAAACCAGATGATGGCAAGGATGACAAAGGTATGAATTTACCAACTGACCAAGAAATGCAGGATGTTATAGATTTCTTGTCTGGTTTTAACATGGGCAAATCCCAGCAGACTTCTCCAATGGTGAAAAGAAGGAACTCTGTTGCATCCTCTACAGCAACAGAACAAAAGTCAGGAGCAGTTCAACAGCAGCCGCAGTCTGTGTCTCACACCCCACTGCATCCTCCTCAGCAAGGCTTGTCCCAGCAGCAGTCCCAAAAGCAGCAGCAGCAAATGCAGTATTACCAACCCTTGCTTCAACCTATTGGACCACAGCAACGTGTACCTGCCAAATGGCTCAGTAATTCTTCACAGCAGCAAGCCCCGGCTGTTGGAGCTGGATTGTCTCATATAAATCAGTGGAACAATCCTGGTTTTTCAGATTTAAGCTCTGATTTGTACAGCTTGGGTCTTGTGAGCAGCTATATGGACAATATGATGTCAGAGATGTTAGGACAGAAACCACAAGGACCTAGAAACAACACATGGCCAAATCGTGACCAAACTGATGGAGTGTTTGGGATGTTGGGAGAAATCCTGCCTTTTGACCCTGCAGGTGTGTGTCTTTTCCTTTATTATGCTTTTTGTAAGGGTCCTTTGTAAAAGAATACTGTGAAAAATTGCTGGCAATAACTGTCATTTCCTCATGGTGCCCACCACATGTAAGGGTGCTGACCAATGCGAGCAGGGATGTGTGTGTGCCTATTTGCTTTTTTAACAGATGGTGATCTTAAAACTCTCATTAATAAGCAAGCATGGGGAACTAATTCCTTGTTTCTTGTCCCATTTGTAGTAGTTCTGACCTTTCCTATATGGAGCACAGCAAAGTACTGAAATTATACTTACAGATGATGTTCCTCTTATTCTTAGTGTAAAATTGTTTAAAATCAAAATCTTGATCTCAGGTGTTTTCCCTCTCCTCAAAATTATTCTTGCTCTTTACCAGTCTTGTAACCTGGTTGCATCTTTCCCATATCCCATGCTCCCCGATTCCATGGGAGTCATACTGGTTCCTGTTTCCCAGCTGGTTCTGCAATGAAAAGCTTGGATGTCAAAGGATTAGAGACTAAAGAGCAAGAGGTTTGCCACATGTGTTTGGACCACCAATAAATTGTAAATATATTGGTGAGAATTATTCATTCTCAAAGATGAAGTGAGATAAAATTTTAGAGTCATAAGCAAATAGCTACAGACCAAGAAAGTGACTATGGAATCTAAGAGGAGATGAACCTTTGATCCCCATGCAGGCCAGTGGCTTGAGAGCTGGACTTGGTGATCCTTGTGGGTCTTTTCCATCTCATCATGTGATTCTGATGGTGGTATTAAGAAAAACTTACACAGCTGCTACCTTGTAAATGTAACTTCTGTTGGCCTGGGGCACAGCTGCTGGAATGTTGTAGTGTGCATTTGTGGCAATTGCCTGGAGGGAGGAGCAGGAGAACAGGGAAATCTTTTATCAAAGTAGGGCTCAGTTTCGCACACTCATTTGCACTCATCTGTGTTTGGAATGTGTAGGCGTCTCTAACCAGCTCCTTTGACTCATAACTGTGATAGTTTTGTCATCTTAAGTTGATGAATTAGTGGAGTTTCTATGGCAAAAATAGCCACCACAGTTATGTTGTTGCTTAACAACTCTAAGTCTGAATTAGCATCCTCTTACTTAAACATACTTAGAGTATAGACTTAGGATTATCACAGCCTCTAAGGAAGGACAAAATTATTTTCAGCAAGCACTAAATCCATGTGTGTGTAGGGAAAAGAAAGCAGGTATGCAAAGGACTGGCATTTTCAGCATTTTGAATCCATTCTATTTCTGTGGTATTTTACTTTTGCTCTGTGTAAAACTACTTGTTTTGTTCCATTTGGTGAATGCCAAGGACGTAGAAAGTGGTACTTGGAAAAGGTGACTTCCTCAGGTTCATAAATGGTGCTCAATGGATTAAGATACACACTTGTGCAGTTGTAGTGATAAGTAAACAGTATTTTTCACAGATCTGGTGTTCAAAAAACCAAAACCAAACAAAAATCCTTCCAACTGAATGCTTTTTCGCTAGAAAGAACATTTCTTCATAAAACTTGCCAGGTTGAGCTGTGGTGTGTAAGTTTTCATTTTAAGCTGTAGTGTAGTACAAAAAGCTGTAAAACAGAAAATGGCTTTTCATTTCCAGGCTACCCTAGGATTGTACATTTGTCATTTGAACCAAACCACATTACTTTTTTGATAAATACGTTTAGAGTCTGAAAATGATGTCCTTCTTCAGATGCAAAACTGCTGATTAAGAATTTATAAAATTGATGGCTTTTCATGTTGAAGGCTTAACCAGTCCCAAAAATTTATTTTGTAGTACTTTTATCATCAGTAAGAACTTGATGAAGGAATCTTGCAATAAGAACTAGCAGAAGTAATGTTGGTCACTCCAATCTTTTGGGGTAAAAAACCTATCTGATAAAATACCCTTCACCTGATGTTTTCAGTGAGGTAAAAATTAACACAAGTTTCTATTTTGAATATACCAGCGCTTTGGCACTTAATGCTGTCCACAGGTAAAAAAAGCCTGGATATCCTTCAGAACCCATCTAGACTCTATTCTTAGATCTGAGGAATGCTCTGGCTTCCAGCCTCATCTTAAATAGACATAAAGGTATTTCAGAGGGAGAACAAGCACTAGTGGGGATGTTTTGTTCCTAGATGCTCTCAGCCCTTGCTTGATAAAGGATGCAGAGGAACAAAGTTATCTTCTTCACTGTCTTTTTAATTTGCATCCAGCAAAACATTGTGGAGCTCTTTTCTGGATGTGTCAAATGACAACAAGGAAACTTATCTTCTAAATGCAGTATTGAATGTAGGGAGCTGGCAGATGAAAGGTTTCTGCTTTGTGAGCTGTGCATGATTGCTGGATGTTCCTCAGTCTTCACTGTTAATCTCAAACTGAGACTGGCAAGCTGCTCAGTACTTCCACTGCAATTACTGTGCATGTAGTCTAGACATTTTCCATAAATCCAGTCAGATTGCCAAGTTTTTTCTCATGAAAGGAAAAAAAAAAGGCAAAAGAAAGAAGCTGTGGAAACTCAGTTACAGTGACTCATATCAGCAGTCTTCTCAATACAGCAATTGCTTGCTCTGATCAATGGAGCATTTGAAACACTTGCATTAAGGCTTTTGCTGTGTCTGCTAAGACTGCTTATTCCTTACTGGATGCCTGGGACACATAAAGCACATTGAGAAATGGAAGAATTTTAAAATTACTGGTTTTTTTCTGTAAATATAATTGTTATTCTGATATATTTTGTAGGTCAGGATCAGAATGTTTTCAAAATGGTTTCATCCTTGTAGGATGGTGGCAGTTTTGGCACTCTGTTCTAGTATGAGCTGAGATTCTGATTTCCCAAGTAAGCAGGATCACAGCACAGCTGGAAATCGTGTTGCACTCTAGTATCAACTACAGTAATTGTTCTGCTCTTTTTCACAGAGCATGAATAAATGTACAGACAGTGTCTGTTTCATCAGTGTCTGCTGATTGGACCTTTCAGTGTAGACATGATCGTAGTACAAACACTATTTCCCTGATGGAATGCAAGGGGCAGGTGTACTCCCATGTGATAATTATTATTCACCACGGATGCTGTGTATCTAATTTTTGTAAAACATCTCCTGTTCAGTGTTCTTCACTGCTCCATGAAGACTTATCCATGGTTGCCGTTTATCATCAGGAAGGGAATTACTTTGTTGTGGGGTATGGTCAAACCAAAAGGACTGAAAGTGCAGCAGAACTAGCTGAGTGTCAGCAATGGACTTGTTGGTTTCTTTCATTCAGTTGGCTCTGATCCAGAGTTTGCTCGCTATGTTGCTGGGGTGAACCAGGCTATGCAACAGAAGAGGCAAGCGCAGCACGTTCGTCGTCCAAGCACCACGCGTGGCAACTGGCCTCTTCCTGATGATCCTCATAAAACCTGGCCCTTTCCGGAGTATTTCACAGAGGGGTAAGAGACTGGACAGGCTCTGTGTTTTTATTGCTTGAGTTTGTTTTGCACCCAGACTTGCCAGAGTGAGGGAATACTGGGTGTTTTTTCCAGTTGCTGCTGTATCGGTGAAAGCTGCACTTGAGTGTCAACAGTGTGCAATATGAGCTTTGCTGATCACATGCTTGATGTCATCTTTAGAGTGGAATGGATATCATGACTCCAACAGAGGAAATAAGGAATTTATAGCATAGATGCATTCAGGACAGTTTTCTTTGAGTATTTTGAAAACAACTTTAAGACCTACTTTCGATGAAAACTGATGTTGTTAAAGTTGTGGTGCCTGACTGAATTCAGTTTTCCACATTTTAGCCACTTAATCTTCATACTAAAAGGCAGGTACCTCACAGGAGGTACGTTTGTCATTCTTAATCTCTTCCAAATCATAACTATTTACTATAACAGAAGTGTTTCAAGAGTCTTTGTCCATTTGGAACATAATGTAACAGCTGTGGCTCTCTAGCATAAAACCAATCAGATGGGTATGTGTTCTAGCTCAGTTTTGCAGTGAAAAAGTTGAGTACTTGGCGATTCCAAACCCAAGCATCACCTGTTTCTCCTTCTGGAACAGGAGAGGTGCTTCTAATTAATATAATTATTTTAGTAAAATATATATAAAGAGGCTGTAACAGACAGAGCAGTTAATGTGACCACTCAGAAGTAGCTAAGTGAAAGTATTTGTATTACTGGCACATTTTATGAAGTACTGAAGTTTTGTGCTCTGAGGTATCACCTGTGACAAAGATTCAGCACAACTGTGGCACATAGTCTGGACCAGGCACTGTAAACACAAGGACTCATACAACTTTCTCTCTTGCAGTGATGTGACAAACAGCTGGTCTGGTACTCAAGGAGACTCTGCCAGTTCAAGTGATGAGACCTCCTCAGCTAATGGAGACAGTTTGTTCTCCATGTTCTCAGGGCCAGACCTTGTTGCTGCTGTAAAGCAGAGGAGGTGAGCAAAATGAACAGAAATAGATCACTTTGTAAGATTCCTTTTGTTTATATATAATTTCGCTTGAGTAGCCAGACAAAGGAAATTCCTGCCAGTGAGACAAATCTACACAAGCATGAGTTTGTGTACTACACTGGTGATGTGGAGCAGTGGATTCCTGAAGTCAGTTGAATTAGCAGCTTTCTCCTTGTACAAAGCAGCACCTGTGCAAACAGCCAGCTGTTCACTGAGGGTCAGTATGTTACAAAAGATCTGCTGCTTTCCCTCTTCCATGAGAGTCTCCTTTGGATGCCACTTCTGGGGCATTACGAGATCCTCACTGAATTGGTCTGGCAGAGTTGCTGGCTGCAGCTGGGCTGTGCCTGCTGCCCTGGTGTGTTTGGATGCCAGTGAGGGCCTCTCCTGCCTCAGCTGCAGCTCTGTGGCACTGGGGAGAAGCTGCTGGACGTTGTGTGGACCTGTCTCACCTCGGCTGCTGCTGCCGTTCCTGGAGTTGCAAATTCACACCTGCTTAGTCCTTTATTTCTCACAGTAGGAAGAGGAGGCCAAATTGCCATCAGAAATAATTTCGGTAATGGAAAAACTAAGCCAGGATTTTCAACTACGAACAATCCACTTCTATCAGTAGTGTAAATTTACAGCAATTCTGCTTTTCTAAAAGACTGGGGGCTTGGTGTCTTTGGAACCTTAGTGATTCCACAGCAGAGGGTAATTAGAGCAATAGTAACAAAAGGTACAAGATGAAACATGAATACCAACCCTATTCCAATCTGGGGTTGTTCTCTCAAGCTATTTTTCAGTCTTTTCTAAAAGTGAAGTAAGTGGCCAGATATTCTGGCTTTGTTTACAATCACAGAACAATTTGGAGTGAATACATAGGTACAAGATTGTCTGCTTTTTGGTGAATTGAAAAAAGTCAGTGAGTGCCAGCTTCTCACAGATGCTACCTGGAGAGCTATTTTTATAAGCATTGTCAGAAAGGAATCAACCAAAAGAGCAGCTGCTTTCTGAATCTTTACACTTAACCAAGACTATAGGGAGGGAACAAAAATTGAGCATCAGTGAGTGTTAAATTGAAATTAATGGGGAAGAGCCATCTCATAAACAATCACAGAAAAAGTAGTAATTATTTTTATTAAAAAAAAAACAGCAGGAAAGGAAAACACAGTAAAACATAAAGGGTGACTTAACATGCCAAGCCAGTAGACTGCTGGAGATTGATCATGGAGCAAGAAGAAAAGCCTTTGGTTTATGTAGTCCTGTAAAGAGCAGAAGATAGTTTGCAAAGAGGGTGCTGCACTGACCAAAAACCTCAGCTGAAGTAACAGTACTACTGTCTCTGTTACTTGTAGGAAGAACAGTGCTCTACAGGTGAGGGCCTGACAATGTTAATCAGTCCTCCTAAAAAAAAAAAAAGTCTTCCAGAATGTACATGTGGTCAAGGACTTCTATTTGATAACTAGGTGTTACATCACAAATTTAAACTGAACGTCAGTACAATCACTGTCCTTCAGCAGATGTTTCACTTGCTCAACTGCTCTTTTGTGTTGTCTCTGAAGTAACTTCAGAAAAGATACTTAAAAAACCAAAAGAAACCCAGCCACAAGAGCAGGTAACAGAAGAAAGGGGCTAAAGTCTATCCCAGCTTTCTTTCACCTCTATAAAAATCTTGAAGTGTAGCTTCAAGAACTACTGCACCATCAAGTCCCTGACAGTTTCTGTATTGTTGCTTTTACCTGTACTGAACAAAATGTACATGAAGCCAGCTGTTTCTGAAAACACATAAACTGAAAACAGTACTGTAAGCTGCCAGGTTGACAGACTGAAACCACAGAATGGTCTCTGCCAGTGGCAGATTAATGAGGGTGACTCATTTAAAACTAAAAGAATAAATGTCTCTCTTTCTGGGCAGAAAACACAGCAGTGGTGAACAGGAACCCAGCACACTGCCATCGCCTCCTCTTCTCTCTGCAGCAGATGACCGCAGTCAGGTGAGCTCAGTGTGGCTTTGCTTAGTCCTTTCTCCTCCTGGCATTGGGGGTGGGCCTGCACAAGGCAGACAACTGGAAAAGCATCTGTATCTGCAGATTGCTTGCTTCAGTAAAAGCCTAAACCATCTGCACTCAAGCAGCATAAGATGCTTTTGTCAAAGTCACCAAGCTTAAATATTAAAATTGGAAGTCACTTACCTTATTCCCTTTTAGTGGGGCCACTGTGTGTCATGCTGAAGTAAATGTTTTTTAATGGGCAGATATTTTAAGAATTGAGAGTGCAATATATGTATGCATCAGTTCTGCTTTCAAATACAAACTAATCTTGTGAAACTATCTTGAGGTGATACGGTGACATGTTAAGTATTGTCTCAAAAAAGCAGTGTTTTGTTGTTAAATCAAACCACACCCAACTGGTATCCTTTTCTCAGGACAACAAGACCAAAACCTGGCCTCCCAAGGCCCCGTGGCAGCACACATCCTCTGTGCCGAGCACGCTGCCCAGCCAGAGCACGTCCCTGTACCCCATGAGCAGCCCCGTGAGCCAGTGGAGCGACACCATGCAGATGCTCCAGTCGCCCATGTGGGCCAGCGACTGCGCCCCGGCAGCTGGCATCTCCTCCAGCTTCGCCTACGCGCAGCAGCAGCAGCAATCCCAACAGGCTTCCCAGCACAAACAGATGAACAAGGGCTTTAAATCTTTCCCAGTAAAGCACGAACGCAGACCATCTTACCTGCACCAGTACTAACTGCTTTTCATACTGGAAAATGCAGCACAGGGCCAAATGAAAATTACATTGCTTTCATTCACAGTGGTGTGTTGGCTATATCCTGTTTCTCTCTTGATGTGGGATTGAGGGGGGTTTGGGCGAGATAGACAAACTCTCGAATTCTGATTTACAGTGCTGAGCAATTACGGCCAATATGTTTGGTGTACATGAAACAGCCCAAAACTGTGATGTAAAATGCTTTTAAAAATGCATAATTGCCTTTACTTTCAAGACATTTTTTTTTCTAAGAAGAACTGCTGAAGGACTACCATACAAGAAACACTGTATTTTATAGCTATTTTTCATATAGATTTATAGTTAAAACATCTTACTGAAACACGTTGAATATGTTGAAGCAAATATGTAAGTGGTCACTTTGCTCAACACTGTTTGTGCTTAAATTTATAAAGGACAAGCTGTAGAGCCTTTGTATTCTCCATTATGGGCCTGTGGGCAGCTTTTTGAAAATGGAGTGCAACAGCAGCTTTTCCTTGTGCCACACAAGTGAGTTCATTTGGGAACTGCTGCAGCAACAGTTGCAGAACTGAGTTTTGTGGCAGTTTCCTTACTCTAGGTGAAGATCAGCAGAACCACTCAGCCTTGTGTCACCAACGTTACCTGAGCTGTTGGATGTAGATGGAACCTGTGTGGCCAGGGTGGCCCTAGCTCCAGGCACACCTGTGTGGCCAGGGTGGCCCTGGCTCCAGGCACACCTGTGTGGCCAGGGTGACCCTGGCTCCAGGCACTCCTGTGTGGCCAGGGTGGCCCTGGTTCTCACACAAACTGTGTCCTATGGCTGCGTTTGGCCAAAGGCGTTTATCCACACCATGCTCTCGCAGTGTGTGAAAGCAAAGCCTAAGAGACTACTTGCATTTATTTAAAGTCTTATTTCAGATGCTACAGTTGATTAAAAATTGTGAGCTGGCTCAGAAGATACTAAAACTGAAATTGTGGGGTAGCAGTTAGTTAAAAGAACATTATTTTTTTTAAAAGGATAAAGTAATTATTTGCAGTCAATATGTGCCATTAACTGAACCTGTGGAATTAGGAATAATCTTCCAACCAAAGTGGATTGGGGAGAGTGACTGGTGCTTACAAATTGAAGAACATTGGTAAATATATGTATACCTATCCCACTGTATATGAATTGAGATTACAGAAGATTCTTTATATAGTTAGAGCTTATTTAAATTTTCATATTTCATCTTTGAAAGAGTCTAAAAACCACAATATTTTCTGGTATAAGAGTTTTGACAGTATTAATCTTATTTTTGTATTTTTATTAAGTCATATCATTCTAATATGTTAACTACTAGTAAAATGGGTTATTAGTTCTAACTACATAATTTTTCAATGAAGATAAAGCACATTTTTTGGTTTTGGTTTTACAAACTAAGTACATCTATATCTAAAGATACCAAAAATAAATACATTATATATATATATATATAAATAAAAAGTATACACAACACTAAAACTATTAAACATTTGGGTATTTAAAACCCATCCACCTTTTTTGTTTGTATGGTGACGGGCTCTATTTGCAGGCCCAGGTTGTTACCTTTTTGTGCTGTTTGAGGATGCCAATGTTGCCTGTATTTATGATATTGTCACCATGTTTTCTGAAACTTCATACTTACCATGTTTACAAAGATTTTTTTGCTGTACATAGACTTTTTACAGTAATGTGCTTTGCACAATCAGTGTGGCTTCTGTCTGTAAATTGTTAATGGTCTGTACTACTATGATTTTGAAAAACCTCCACTGAAAATGTTAGTGGTTATTTAACTTGATGAATGGTTTTGAGTTTCCTAAATCTTGTTGTTTAGATCTAATATTAAATCCCAAATTTGGTTGTACTTACTTGGTTATTCATACTAAGACCAAAATGGAAGTTAATGAAAACGCTTAATTTTGAACTTTTTTTCTAACAAGTGCCAAAATGATTGCTATAGTTTTTGCAGTTTATTCATGATTACAAATGCTGGCAAGTTTCTGGACCTACATACGTGAATTGTGAAAACAAAGTCTGTCTGCATTTTGACCACGGTGGGTGCTACTCTGTCCTTTGCTTCCGATTGTTCTGAACACTGGTAATTTTAAGAATTGTTGCACTTGGCAAATGAGTCTTGCCCTTAAACTTCACTTACACTGCCAAGTGCAAGGGTTTGGTGCTTAGTTAACTTACCCTTATTGCAGTGCTTCTTGTGAATAGCTAACGCTTCTGAACTGGAACTGTACAGTTTGTATTTTAAAGCTTCTGTAAAAGTAAACTATTTGCTTTATTAAAGATATACATTTAATAGGTCATACCTGTTTAAAATATGCACCTTGCTGAAAATGAGCAGCACCTTAAACTGTAACTTTGGTTTGTAAACAAAGATCTTATTTCATTAACATGGGATTATTTAACAGTTTGAAAATTGTCAACTGCCTACTTACTGACTCTATCATATAAAAATGAACTTTATGCACAGTCCAATCTTTAAAGCTGCTTTCTCAAGTGATGGCACAGGAGAACATGGTACAGACAAGGCTTCAGCAGGGTCTTTGAACCAGTAGTGCAGAGAACATTGCTAAAATCACGTTACTTGAATTTTTAGGAATCACATAGTAAGTAACTGTGATGGGAGTAAGCGGAAAGTAAACTCTATCCCTCTCCCTGCTGTGATCAAGGCTATTAGATTAGTGTGTATTAATTGTGACACCAGAATGCCATATGCAAAGCTGCTTTCTTCCTTCCTGGGTAGGAGCACACAAGCATGCAGCTGGCCAGCAGTGCTGACAGTACCCAGGAAGCACATTAACCCATTTTGATTATGCAAGAATTGACTTGTTTACAGAGCATTTCAAGCACGGAGGAAAAGCCTTGATAAACGTAGGCAAAAGCTTCCTAAAATAAAGGCCTGATTTCTCCCTTGCACATAATTGCTGAGTGGTGCAGCAATCCCACCAGTCCTAGGAGAGTTAACACTTCTGTTTCACTAAAGCACTGAGCAGCTCCTTTGTTAATGTATTCTATTAATTCAGAATATACTACAGCTTACAAAGAACATCTTTAGTTTATTTAGCACAATTCTTCTCATACAGGATACAAAAGAGTCTACTGCTTTTACATATGGAATACATGCCTGACTTCGTCATGTCAGAGGTAGGAGTTACCTAATTATAGAATATATAAGTCACCTTCTTATAGAACCTTACTCATGAAACAGGCTCTGCTTCCCATAGTGTACTTCTGGGAACAGCCTGGGTGTCAGGACAGCACTGAATTGAGCTTTTCAGAGGGAAAAGGGAATGTGATAATTATCATTCTTAAGCTATGTTAGGTACAGTAATGGGAAAAGCTGCCTAATACTACATTGCAAACAAAATTTAAATTTTAAACACAGATCACTTTTTACCTGCTTTTTTCAAACCCACACCTTCTTGGCTCTGAAAGTGGGACTCTAAACTATTTCTACAGTCTCTGAAAGCAGTATTGCTCACGTCCAGGTATTGCAGTCAGTCTACAGGCTTCTGTGTGCTGGGTGGAGTGGCATCAGCAATTGTAGCTAAATAAATGAGGTTTCTGTGCAGGATATGCTGGTACCTATGAAAGGAGGAAACACAGGATCTGAGAGACATGTTCTTTTCTAGACAACTACCCATACTTGAACTTGTGTAAACTGATCAGTATTTGCAGTAAGAGAAAAAACAGCAAACTAGAATAATGAATCAGGGAAAACTTATCGTGTTCTTACTCTGAATCCCGGTACAATGCACTGAACTGCACTCAGTAGCCGAGCATGTGCTACTACCCACCTTCGGTGGGAAGCAGGACATGAAGCTCGTAATCCTGAGAGCTGCACAACGGCAGCGGAGCAGGAGAGGACAGAGCTGCCTGTCGGGCTGGTCTGAGCAGCTGCAGCGGGTCCCCCCGCAGGTTCGGAGCTGCTGCCCCGCCGTCTGGCTGCCCTCTTCCGACACCACTTGGTGTGCCACACATGGGCGGGGAGGGCAGAGCGGGCGTCACAGGAACGCTGAACAAACACCCTGACCGAGGGGGCAGGGTCACTCCGTGCCTTACAGGTCTCTGAGAATGATTTTGGGGAAATCCCTTTGTAAGCCCAGACACATTGTCTTCTTAGCGGTAGGAAAGATCTGGGAGCTCGAGCCGCGTTTTAGTCCCGTTACCGACACCTGGGCCCCCAGCGCTCCGCCCTTTCCGCCCGCGTCGGTCACTTACTGCACGCAGTCGGTGGCGCGGCCCTTGCTCTGGTACTCCACGATGCACCGGATCAGCTGGTCGTTCTCCTCCAGCAGCTGCGGCACAGAGCGCCGTCACCGCCCGCCCCGGCCCTCCGTCCCGCCCGGGCCGGCTCTGCCCCAAGCGGGGCGGAAGGGCCC
>VZTN01012362.1:306169-325048 GCA_013400515.1 Erpornis zantholeuca
CCAGGAGCCCGGGAGCCCGGGAGCCCAGGAGCCCGGGAGCCCAGGAGCCCGGGAGCCCGACCCCAGCCCGCCCCGCGCCCTCCTGCGCCGCAAGAAACCACCGCCGGCGTGCCGCTTTTACTGAACAGTTTATTCTGGTTTAAAATAAAAAAAACAGAAAGCCTGGGCGGGCGGGGCGGGGCGATGCAGGGTTCGCCCCCGCCCGCGGCTCCCGGCCCGGGTATTTACAGCTGGAACACCTCAGACAGTAAAGAGTTATTGCAACAGGACAGCACTTGCCTCTACGGTCAAAAATCTCAACAGGTGTTCAGAATCATGACTTGTGGATCCCAAAAGGCAGTTGTTAAAACATGCAAAAACATTACTAAACAATATTATCTAACTTCTACAGCTGTCAAATACTTGACCTTAATAAGGAAACCAATTACAAAATACTTCCTTGTAGTGCTATACAAAAGTTATAAAATTAAGATTCTATCAACCACTTTTAAATATTCCAATTTTTCAACAGTGCAGTTTTTCACATCTTTATCACCACTGAACATTTTGAAGTAAAAAAAAAAACCAAAAAAAACCCAAACAAACCAGCAAATTAGATCAAAGTGATGTAATCTTTGGATCCCTTTATTCCTGTGGCCTTCATATACATACATAGACACAAATGACCAGGTTTCCATTTCAGCATATCAGAAAGTTGCAACTAGTTATCCAGAACTGGCAGAAAGTCCGTACTATCATTTGTGACCGCGTGGTCTTAGAACCAGAGTCTCAGTGTCTCCAAGCTATGGTCTATCAAAATGCAAACAACTTCAAACACTAAGAATTCTTTAAATTGCTCATGTCTACAGGTATTACAACAAAGTTAACGTTTCAAGAATTGACAAATGGAGACAGACTTTCATCCCAGGCATTCCAGGAGAATCATCAACTCGTGTGCCTGGTCCATTATTAAAAAAAGTTAATATTTCTCACTAAGTAAAATTAATTGCAAATCTTGACATATGAAAATTCCTTCTCTCCTTTTTTTGAAAATATCTCCTTAACTTGGTCAAATCCTGTGGTATGCCAGAAACTACAAAATCAAATTCTTGCAAGAGCAGTGAAGCGTGTGTATCCAGTTTTGTGTAATGGAAGAACATTTTCAAAACTTCGTTATAGTCCAAATATAAAATCAAACATTTAAGCTTGAAAAGCTGCTAAAGAAAAAAAACCCAACTAATTCAGTGTTCTTCAGCATATCAACTTCTGCAATAACAGTATGTTTACCGACTTAAAAATGTTTATTCTTTAAAAAATTAGTTGCTTTTTATACAGCTATACAAAGTTTGTAATGTTTCTTTGGCAATGGGATATAATGGAATTTTACAACTATATAAAAACTTTCCTTTGCCTAAGAAACAGTATTTACTGTGTGTACATATCTGACTGACAAAGCAAGTTTTCTACTGTCCAGCACCCTAGTTGATACAAGAACAACTACCTCAAAAGGGATTTTACAGGATTTCCAAAAAACAACCTTCGGTGGGTCAAAACACTCACAGTATCGACGGCCTTCTGCATACAATTGTCCTTACAACTTGAAGCAACTATCAAATACAGTTTAGTAATAAGAAAAATCCTTTCAGTGATGAAAAAATACTTAAACTCCATCGAAGTACTGCTTATAATTAACTATACATAAGAAATTACTTATCCTTCTGTCTCAAATATATTTAATGCTCACTGTTTTCAAAGATGGCCATTTCTCAAAAGTAACTGCATTACACCCCTTTGAAATTAAATAGTTAAATCCCAGTGCTGGTGACAAGTATACAGCAAATTAACTTCATTCTTTGCAGAGATCAAAACTAATTCTCTGATTCAAGAAGATCTAGACGTTCACCTGGTTTCAGCTTTCTTGTAGACTACGCAGCAACTTTGTTGTCTTTCTAAAGGGAAAGAAAGTACAATGTTAAAGTTCATTTTGCAAAACAAACCCTACAGACTAATCTGGGCAACAGCCCTGGGAGCAGTTGTGCTGTGCTGGCTATTCCCCTTGTCCTGCAGCAGAGAGGAGACCTCCCAAGGTGATCAGCCTGGCATCTGCTCAAACCCCCTCAGTCTGGCACTGAGTGGAGCAGCTCATCACTCTGACTACAAGCACAGCACAAATGCTCAGCCCTTACACCACCTCCTACTCATCTGGAAGGCAGCAAAACTTTTGTTCAGAAATTCAAATTGCTAATCTTCAATCTGTCATTTCCATTCATGTTCAGCTACCCAAAGTTTCCTTAGATAATTGTTCCAAACTAATCAAGAAACAGCTGAGGTATCTGTCTCACAACAGAGAGAAATCTGCTGTGATGAAACCCCCTTTCTTAATTAAAAAAAAAAAAAAACTTTTAACAGAAATCAGAGACTCTTGTTTGCAAAACTCTTAACTGCTCATGCAGTAAGCTACCAGAAATTGTTGTTCTGAATCCAGTCAGAATTCTAAAAGCCTAATTTACCTGAATCATCGGGATAGATGTCTTTGTTACCAATTCTAACCAGTACAGCAATCTACAGGCTTTGTGCCAACTCATTCACAAAGAATTCAAATGTTTGTTGCACACTGGAAGCAAGTTAAATTGTTCCCTCTCATTCTTCATATTTTACAATATTGCTTAGAACAGTGCTTACAATTTAAAATTCTAACCCTTGCATTCAATCTGTTTTTCCCCCTTCTTTTACTTTTACTCCCTAACACCAGCTATCAAATAGCTACTCAGGGCATGTGATGAACTGCAACCTTTATTTTTGGTTGCTGTTAACAGTAAAACGATGCTAGGTAACTAAAATCTCAGCATTAATGGGCTTTCAGTAAAGTAGCTCAGAGCCCCTGCAAAATATTACTCAAGAAATTCTAGCTCAACATCAAATCTAAAAGCAGGAGATCTTTAAGCACTCCTTTCCAAGAAAAGCAAATTGGGTCATAGTAACATGAAGCACACTTTACCCTATATTCAAAGTCAGAGAACTCCCTGCCTCCACGGCCTCCTCTGAATCCACCGCGGAAGCCGCGGGGGGCGGTGAAGCCGCCTCTGCCTCCGCCCCGTCCTCTGCCCCCTCGGAAGCCGATGACGCCCCTGCCCCTGTAGCCGCCGCGGACGCGGTTGGGGCGCAGGGGGATGCCAAAGGTCTCTGCGTTCAACCGCCGCTCCTCGGCCCAGGTGGGTCTCCGCTCCCTGCCGCACAGAACCAACAGGGACTGCTGTGAAACACTTGGGAAGGAAGGGAGAGGCGCCAGAAAGCCCATGAGGCGAAAAATGATACATTAACCACATTGTAAATCTCCACAGTATCCCTTCCGCAAGAACCCACGTGTCTGCCACACGTCACTGGATTCATCAAGGAACATGTTACAGAGTCATTAATTAGATATTAATAATGCTCTAAGAGTTTGCCATATTGAAGAGCACACTCGGTATCCTCTGCACACAGCATCACTTAAAGCAAGAAACAGTTTACAGTTACAGATGTTATTTTATCTGGCTGCGCGCACAACAAACAACTCCCCCTCCCCCTCCTGCAAGTCAAAATAGGTCAGCAATCCACATCATCGTGTCTAATAAAAAGGCAGCAGCAAAAGATAAGCTTTAATTTTCCTGAAATGCTATCTGCCCATTCGAACAACACTACTGGCTGAGACAGTTATGTAATCTGCTTAGAAACCATTACCAAAGCAGGGTCATAATTGAGCTAACTGAAGTGTTAATTTACGAGCAAAGCAAAACAAACAAACCCCACACATGCTTTAGTAAATCCGAAAAGGAGATTCTAGAGCCTGTGCATTAAGTTCTAAAAGCATTGCTCCAAAACATCTTAAAATACCTTCCTATGAACATACTGCACTTGCCCACAAAGAAATTTTATGCTTTGTATTCCCATTTTATTTTTGCTTGCTGCAAAATTTCCAAGCTTGCTTGCTTGGAAATAAGTCCTAATCTCCTTTGATTCACACTTGATTGTACTGAGTAGCACCAACAGTACCTTATGATATAAACATGCATTAAGCAGACTAACAAGCTTCTCCTTGCAAGCCATACCTATTGTCATCACAGGAAATGTTATCAAAGAAGGATTTGGTTTTGTCATAATAGCAATTGGGTCCAAGTGGATCCTCCTCATCGGCATTCCCTTCGCTGTTTTGGGTATCAACACCTGAGTCACCTTTGTCTTCTCCATTTACAGGCTTCTCTGGTTTCTCAAGTTTATCTTCTGGAAAATAGAAAGTAAACAGAAGCCTAAAAAAAACATCACTGTTAACTTACTCCCACTCACAGAGAAACTATATTGAATGGTACAAAAAAAAATTTAATGTGGACATCAAATAATTTGACATGTAAATTAGGATGTTTTGCTGCTGCTATCTAGAGGTTTCTATGCTTCCTGTGGGTTTAGTTAACAAAAAAACCCTGTGGCAGAACAGATTTGATAGCCATCTATTTTCTCCCCTCTTAGCTACCTCCTTCCCAGGCTTAAGAGCCTCATTCAGTCAATCCTCCTAAAAGCCATCCCATGGTTTTGTTCATCCCCGTCGTCCTTCTCCTATGTCTTCTGGCTTTGCTGTTATCTCCTTTGAGATGCAGGGCCAGTATTCTGACTTTATGATGTATTTATTTCTTAATAATGCCTCAAGTTCAACTTACTGTTTTGACTAGTACTGAAAACAAATCTGACAGTTCAGCACCAGCAGCTATTATTTTCAAATCTCATTTCTGAATGTTTACAGGTTAAATCTCATGATGCTGAGTATAAACTTCAGATAACCAGCTCAACCTTTCCACACCACACACAAGAATTACCACACTCAGAAACATTACTATAGCTATTTATGGTTAACCTTCCCTTTTCTCTTTATTATCTGGAAAAAAACAGTATCAACAGCAAACCATCAACTCTTTGAAAAATGATCCAGAAAAAGAGGCAAGCACCACAGGACTTACGGGACTCAACTGGTGTTTTTACTCTACACTGAAATCTGACCATTTATTCCTACCTTTTGTTTCCCAGCTTTTAGCCAATCATTTACTGAAATAGGGAACTCACTATATTAACCTGCAACATTTTTGTCCAAAAATAGTAGCAGCAGTGTAACAAACAGGTGGCTGGTCACAAGAGAATGAGGTAATCAAAACAGAAGCCTGCTAGAAAACAAGTGCTGGCAGCATGGTTTCTAACTACTCCTGCATTCCTTTGGAAAAGGATAAAAGCAAGGAAATGCTAGAAACTTTCAAAAAAACTCTCCTGCATACTACAGCGAAGTTCTGATCCCAAACTCCTTTGCTTTTGGTCTATAATTGACATTATAATTTTGGTCTAATAATTGCAAACCTAAAACATGGATTTTCTTTTATTGCATCCTTTCCAGAACTTTAAAGTAACAAACATTATTGGGAATTCTGGTCAAGTAATCTGCATTTTTAACAGAGACTTGTTAGAACTTGACAGATATTTGCTAGTTAAAATTCGTTAAAAACTCAAACACTGACCCAAGTATTCAAGTCACATATGATCCCAGTTTACCTATTAATTGGTTTTTAAATTTATTTTTTAATGACTGCAAACAAGACCTAATACTATATGCCTTTTAAGAGTTGTTCTCCAAGGTAGGATCAAAACAGCAAGACACAGTTTCTCCATGCTCAAATCTAAAGCAAAAATTGGTTTACCTTTTAATTTAAGTTTATTATGAAACTCTCTATCAATTTCCTCCTTGTTGAATTGGGCATTTGCACTTTCAAAGTCAAAGTCCTTCTCAAACTTCATTGGACCATCCCTCCTAATACCAAATCTTCCTCGGCCCCCTCTGTGACCTCCACGGCCTCTCCGTGCTGCAGGTGCACCTGGAACTGAAAAGAGAGAAATTCTGTTTGGTTTTGCTTTGTGGATTGGCTTTTCTGAGGGTGGTGGAGGGTATTTGGTGGTTTTGGTTTGCTTTCTAATTCCTGGGGTAACAGGTTGGGACTTTGGAAGTGCAGGAAAAGAACACATGTTGTTTAAAGTCCCACCAGTGCAGCTTGTAATTTGTAAATTCATTTACAGTAACGATGGCAGTGACACAGAAAGCATAATGGTACTAAATAGTACTAAATAATAAATAATAGTACTAAATTTGTGTGTTAAAAGACTCTCTAGAAAAAGCTCTCTAGAAAAGACTCTCATTAAAAGCTTTTGGAAGGAGAGTTAAAATATTAGTGGCTTTTCAGTCAAAAATCTTTCTAGAAAGGCTTTTATTTCATGCTATTATGTTTTTAAATCCCTGAATACTCCTTGATTTACATTTTTATTTAAACTGATTGCTCAGTATAAAGCAACAAGAAGAGATTTTTCTCTTTAATGTTGACTTCATTTGCTTGTATTCTTCTGGCTCAATGCAAAGTTGCTACCCTCTAGAAGCAAAGTGTGAAAGAATTTATGTATTTTAGCAAATTTTAAAAAAACTTAGTGGTCTGAAAGCAACGATAGCTATTTCTCAAAATATGATTTACCAATTTGTCGTTTGTTTTCATTTCTGAGTTCATTTTCTGATCTTGAAACCTTGTGTGCTTCAGCTAAAGTTGGAAATAAAAACATGATTTGTTTATCCAATTAGGTATTTTTGATCATACTTTTGTATATATAGTTCAGATTTAAAAAAAAATCCAAACGTATAAATGTAAACCACATGTTTAAATCATAAGAGAAAAAAAAAATTTAGAATATATGTTTAAATTTAAAAATAAATATGTATCTAATCCAGGTCTCTGCTGGCCAGCCTACCAGTAACAGACAGCAGGAAAATTCCTATGTATTGCCCTTTAAAAGAGCACTTTGTATGTGTATGGAAGGAAATAAGCTGTATGAAAAATTATCCAAAGCTACCTCGTCTGTGCTCTTGGTTGTCTAAGGATTTTTGGCTTGCAGACACCAAAGGTCTGGTTTGTACAGGACTCCTCCTCCCAACTGGTGCTGGGGTGGGCAGGTGGGCTGAGGCTGTTTGTACAGCTTGCTCCATGGTGGGGCTCCTTCTCAAATGGTCCATCTGAGGGCTTGACCGACCTGGGGAAAAAATAAAACCAAAGCCCAAAGGGTTATTTCTCCACTACAAAGGTGAGTTACTGGTCTCAGTCAATCCAGACTGACAGGTTTAACTGCCTTAGCAGTCAAGAGAGCTTTGTCCAAAAAAAACAAAATATTCTCCACCATCAGATCCACTAATTCGGAATGAAGGATATTTAGCAATAAATATCCTTCCCCCAGTCTCAAAGGAAAAATGGGAAGGACACCCAATACCTACCAACCCATTAAACTCACTAATGATGTGCATTTAGCTGTGGAATTAAATTTTTGCATTGGCTGGAAGTAAAAATGCTCCTTCTGCCTCCCTGGGATCCCCTGCCCATGCAGGGAACAGCAGTGGCTGGGGCCTGGCTCCCTGCAGGGAAGGAGCTATGGAAGCTGCCCCACACAGCACTGCTCACCCAGTGGCTGGAGGCAGAAGCACGTTCAGAAGGGAGCCATTGATCCAGCCAGACAAGTTTACGACATCAAACAGGTAAATCTACTAAGAAATTAGAATAGGACTCAAGTCCCAGTAAGTAAAAGAACAAGATTCTATTCCATAACAAAACTAAGAAAAGGAAAACCAAAAATTAAAAAAAAACCACAAAAACCCATGCACAAAACAAAATTATAAATCCAACCATAGAACACTTGCAACCTACAAAGATGAAAAATATTTTCAAAAGCAAACACACAGCACAAACTGTTGGTGCCCCACAGGAAATGCTGTGGCAGAATATATGTTCACCTGGACCATACATCATACATATCCATTCATGTCCACGATTCATACAGGTTTTAACTACAGAAAAATTTCAACAGAGAAATGCTCTGCATACTTTCCCCCCCTTGAATTAATCCAACAAAGTAGAACCTATTTTTGGCAACCTACCCAACTAGTTCGACAAACATTCCTAATGGGTATACAAATCTAAACCGGAATTTAGGAAAAAAACCTGTTTGCTTTAAGTGTTTTGCCTTTTAACATGACTGCATAGTTTAAAAATAGCTTTAGGAATGTATCTCAGCACACACTTTTACAGCAATGAAGAGTGGAAGAGCAGGAAATTATGGGGTTTGGGTTTTTAAGGAGCAATCTTAACAACATTTGCATGAAGGGTGAGGGTGAAGATGCTCAATGTTTAGTTTCTTTTTTCTTTGCCATTCAAGTATCATCCAGAATCTCCTTTTTTCTATTACATAAACTATCCATACAGTTCCTGTTACTATTAAGCTGACTTAAAAGTCTTATCACCATCTCCACAGGAAATCAGGTCTGCTGTTAGTATCATCTATGTAACTGAATTTCCACATGCACCTATTTGCTAACACTATTTCACTTAATTAAGTCCTATTTCTTGGTACAGATGCTTTAAGGGTAACAACAAATGTGTTGCTACCTGCAGCACTTCAAGATGTAGAGAAAACATACCTAAAGAGCCTCTCAGTGTTTCCTGGGTTTAATACCAAGTGTTTTCATGAGAGAATTCAGCTGTTTTGTTGGCATTTCTGGTGACCACAGAAGTCACAGGGACACAACTGATCAAAAAAGATCGAAGTTACTAAAAAAGATTTTACCTTGAGACATCTGTGGTTTTAGTGATCTTGCATCTGTTGTAAATGCAGAACCAACTGCAGTGCTTTGGGACATGCTAGCACTGGCCGATGAGTCTGTTCCAAAAGATGTTAAAGAACCTCCTGCTTTGAAAGAAATAATATAGTTGTAAAATCTGGTTTAGACTTTTTTTTTTTAATTAGCACTAAATGATTAGTGAAGTTTTATTAGGCAGTTTTTCTAGAGTACACCTAAGTCTGCCCTTCCCATACACTTTTAGTATAAGCTAACATACGTATGCATGTAACTTGGTAAGACTGGTATCTCAATTTTTTTAATCTAAAATGAAAAATATGAGAGCACTTCTAACTTCAGCATCACAAGTATTAAGAAAACAGTCATCTTATGGAGCCATACATGTTATTGGTATGTATGTCCACTTAAGATCCTTTCAGCAATAATATGACTGTCACATCTTACCAACTGATATAAAATTACAGCCAATTGTACTGCGTTTCTTTTGCATGACCAATATTTTCAGTATCAGGAGTAACAGTACTGCCATAAAATCAGGAACTTACCAGACTGTAAGTTCCTACAGGGAAACTAAACTGTGAAATAAACTCTCAGGGAGGAAGGAAAGTTGGTTGGTGAGTCTCAGGGAGAATGTAGAGCATAAAGGAGCAACTAGCCCATTCAGCTCACAAATACTTCAAGCATGTATTTCCCACCTAGCCAACACCTCATGAACTGCTGGAGGACTGTGCTGGCACATGGTTGCTGAATAATTCAAATCCTAAGTTAAGGCACACAGCACCTAGTCAACCCAACAGTACTTCTATGGGGCTTCTCTGGAGGGGGCACCTCTACCACTCGTGAAATATAATGAACACTTGTCCCTCTGATATAGGTGTTTAGTTCTGAATTGTAATTATTTTGATTTAAGATGCTAAGACTACGAAAAGCTCTCTACTTTTGAGCTAAACTGCAGGACTAACAGAGATGGAAGACTTTGAATCTGCCTTAGGGTAAGATACTGACGAAATTCTAAGCAATGATTACTGTCTGCACACACACACACAGCTTCACTCACAGCAAAACACTGCATAATCAAAGTGAACCTACCAACTCCAACAGCACCGAACTGCTGCCCCACCAGCGGGCTTGGGCTGAACTGACTGTATGCAGGCATCCTGCCAAAAGGACCATAGGACCCCACAGACTGGAATGAAGATGTAGTCGAAGATCCTAGTGAAGACTAAAGACAAAACACACAGCACACTAGCAACAATTGTATTTACACAAAAATTAGGAAACAGTTCTGTAAGGCAAGAAATGTAGAAACTCTAAAATAAACATTTTCACAAGTATGTAGAGCTTAGAAAGCGCTTTTACCTTTCCACCATCACAGACCTGTGGAAACAGTACTATAAAATTTTGCAATCTTTTCCCTATAACCTCAGACACTGGATTCTCTTGTCACACACACACATATAAGCTTTGCTGACAAATCTGGAAAGTATCTTATCTTTTTCCTTGAAGTTTCAAACCCCACAGGTACAATAAGACACCCAAACATACTGGAGAAGGCTGGGGTTATCACTATTATTGGAATTCAGAGTAATACAAGTTCATCACTCTTGACTACAACTGACAGGACTTGTACCAAATTTAATAAAAGTCCTTGGAGAATTGCAAAGGCACCTCATAAGGAAGTATCAAGAATTTTATCCTACAGAATAGATAAAGCAGTAGAATTGTATTACATGGAATTAGCATGAAGCAAGAGTTTTCCTCTTGCTCTCAGGGATAATTTTAAGACACCCCATAAGCACAATCAAAAAGCCAACAAATTTCTGAGAAAACTATTTCTGTCAGTCAATTTACTACAAAATGACAGACTAATTAAATCTGAAGGCTTCAAGTTTAAGTTGCTTTCCCTTCAGAAACCAAGTATTCGCTTTTTAAATAATTGCCTTATAGTATGAAGTCTATTTAAAAATGCATAGCTAGATGAAACACTTTAAAGTCATAGTTAGCAAAAAATGTTGAACATTAAAACAAAAATAGAACAAACAAGTAAAAAACCCCCACTAATGATCTGGAAATATTTCAGCATCTGTTCAGTTTGATTTATACCAAGTCTGATCTTCCCAAAAACTATGTCTCCTCCTAAGCCAAGTCCCTTTCAAAAAAGGCATCAAGACCTACAAAACGTCATTAGTTGTTTTTGAAAAAACAGCAGCTTTGGTATGTAGTGCACTGTGCTAGAGTTAGATATCAACCTTCACTTTCACAGTTAAAGACCATGAAAGGAGAAAATCCTTCCAGAGTTCTTTACATTGGGTTGTGAACTTTACAGTGATAAACATTTTAATTTTTAAACACTCAGACAGCATTTAAGTTATCAAGTTATCTCTTTAGCAACAATTATTTAAAACTCTGTTTTGACTTACCTGAACAATAGCAGGATCCTGTGGCAAGGAGCACTGAGGTTTTGGTGGCTCACAGACAGTCAGGTCTTTAATGTCACTGCCACGGAATATAATATACTCAAAGACTTCATCGCGAGGTGGGATGGGTCTATCTGTTGGTCTGTCTTCTGTACCAAAGGAGCGAACTGCAAAGTTGGGAAGGGAGAAAAAGAATGAAACATCCCACATTCAACAAAAGGGTTTCAAATACACTGCAGAGACCAACAGCTTCAAATAAAAAGAATAAAATTTCATTGAGAAAAAAACCTTTATTAAATAAGCATCATATTCTTTATCATTATAAACTCTCCTCAGACAAACAAGTAATTTTATCTTAAAAATCTGAGTTAAAAACCAAGCTGAAAGACTGAGACATCACTTATGCTATCAATTCCATGTTGAATATTTCAACTGTTTTCTTGAGGGTAAGGGGAAGTAGCAAGGCAGGTTTTTTTGGCTAGTAAGTCAATTCCACAAATCAAGGATTACATGACTTTACATACTTCATTTTCTGTACTTGCAAAACAGGAAAAAAATACACTAATGCTACTTGAATCTAGAATATTAAAAATCATCAAATGTGACTTTTCTTAATACATTCCAGATTTAATAAAACAACAGGAATTCTGTGGTATTTATATAGAATTGTCACTAAGCAAAATGCATTCTTCTTGCTGGTGTAAGGTTCATATGATGTCATATGATCTCTGTCAAATTAAGCAAACTCCCTGGGACGTAACTATAGTGTGTACCATACCAAGACATTAAATTATCTGTATGAATTCCAACAGCTTTCTGACTGCAGAGAAACAAAGCTTATCAAGCTCTTCCTTTTGCACTATGTATAATCACTACCACTGTACATGGATACCACCACTTTGCTGCCACTGCTCTCTCAGAAACTTTTCCCCATCTTTAGACTGCCAACCCTGGGTGAGTATCAAGTGAAACAAACAAATGACTGAAGAAGAGATTTGTCTCCAATGGCTAGTTTTGTGAGCAAAAACTAAACAACGGATTGAAAACAGAGGGTAGAAAACCAAACCTCCAAAATCATGAGTCGCATTCAATCACAATCTCACTGACGTGTAGCAGCTTTAACAATCCCTCACGACTGTTTTTGCTCCAGATTCTTAGAAGGTGTTTGCTTCCTTTGCAAGGTATAGGTTATGCTGAGAAAAATCTGTATTTTGCTTTAATTTACCAGAATTAGATTTCCCTCCATTTTCACATGCATCAAAAATTTGGAGACATCATTAGGCACTTATTTGCAGCCATAGAATCATTAGTCAAGAAAAGCAGAGTTTCCTGTAGAGATGTATAATGTGATACTGAGTCATTTCTCAGGCTGCACCAGCCATCTTCCATCACTGTTGCTTCTTGTAATACTGCATAAACAGAGCTTAACAGTCAGGTATTAAAATCTTTTTAAGAAGCATAATTCAGGGATAGAGAGATCATGTCCACACTACAAAGAAAAATAACATTAGGTGGTTACAATTATTTTGTTCATGTATCATCCAGTGAGCTGACTTTCATTATCTTTACCGTTTCTGTGCATTGGAAAGTCTGCTGTGAATGGTACTACAAATTGTGAGCGATGTAAAAAGGCACACACTGTTTAGTTAATGTCAGTCCTTATTAGAAAAAGAATCTGTCTTCCTCTACAGAAAAAAAGTGTCTGAAGGTTAAGAATTTGCAGAAATTAACTCAAAGTAATGCGCGGTAGCTTAACAACATTATCAATTGGTCATGTGCACTCCTGTAATTCATTCCATTGCATTTCCATTCCATTTTTATTCACCAGGCTTTTCTATTTCACTGTCTTGACGGCAGGATCTACCCTCACTTTCTGGCTATCTTAAATTCTATTTATCGGATAACTAATAAATTATCTTGGATTTTCATTCCATCATTTGACCTGCTGCCTTGGTAAGTAAAACCACAGCTGATTTTGTACTGCTTCTCTCTGTCCCACAGTGAAGTGGTTTCTCTAGTAGCCATTTTGTCTACAAAGGCACACAAAAACAGCCAGAGTACGATCAGTAAGTTACCAAAGGATTTTACTTTCTAGCTAAAGTGAAGAAACTATTACTCTGTAGTGACACTGCAAGAAAAGGGTAGTAAGTTAGAGTTGCACTTTCCCTTTACATGGAAATAAAAATCTGATGAACTATGGAAGAAATATGCTTTGACAGTATTTCTCTTAAGTCAGAGCTACATTGCGCAGGTAAGTATTTTAACATTAATACTAATGTCCCATGACACATACAGGAACAGTTCTAACACCCGCCAATTACCTTTCTCCATTCTAAACCAATCCAAAAAAAAAAGTGAGCCACCAATCTTTCATCTACTGACTTGCTGTAAGAAGGGATTTCAGTGTATGTTAAAAAACAATGTCTTTCTCCACACCATGAAATTACCATAACATCAAAAGGAAGTATTTTCAATGCCAAAATTTAGAACTCATCTTTAAGAGATTCAGCTGTCTAGGCAGCTAGCTCAAGACACTGTTATGGCTGCCAACGCTTTAGCAATAAAACACATCAAGACTTGCTACTAAAAGTTTTACTTTTCTTCTCCTCTGCCCCAAATCAAACTGGTTTAATCACAACCTTCTGCAAAATATGAACATCATTTCATCCAATGAAGATTTGCTCTGCTGGAGAAGGGTAAACAAACTCCCCTGATTTGCGGTTCAGACTTGCCCTCGCACAAGCAACCAAAATAACCACCCCGAGTCCAATTTCCTTTTAAAAGCAGGAACCAGAACTGCATGTGTGGTGATCTTAGGAAGGGCTACTTAATGCATCCACCCCAGTCAGGTCCTTTAAAGTAGAGTTAAGATAACGAGTTGGAAGTTGTTTTTGTATTTTGCAAAGGCATACATATCTTTACAATTTCTGCTTTCCTGCCTTTGATTAGGATTTAACACAATCTGAGCTCATCAAAGTAAGAAGTCTAATATTAGAAGCAGCCAATATAACAGGATTTTACAAAGAAATAACTTTTACCATGTTTTCTCACAATCAGAAATACTAAGTTGCCAGAGCATCAAAAGCACAAGGTATTGGAGTAGTAGCAGGCTTTGAGCTCTATCCAGCTCTGTCTCTTGGGCAATTTCCTCAGACTACCTCCTTCCTCCAGAACAACATGCGGTGGTTCATATATAGCAAAACACCAAAGAGTGAGAAGAGATGAAAATAAGCACATGAAAGACAATCTTACAACTGCCGTCAATCTAGTTAATCTTACCACGTCGATTTCAGGATT
Source organism: Erpornis zantholeuca (assembly GCA_013400515.1). Taxonomy (NCBI): domain Eukaryota; kingdom Metazoa; phylum Chordata; class Aves; order Passeriformes; family Timaliidae; genus Erpornis; species Erpornis zantholeuca. The sequence goes on from VZTN01012362.1 coordinate 320,540, forward strand.
GGTTTTTGCTTTTGTTTTTGAAAGAACTAAACTGGCTTAAGGACTTGCAAACAAAAAGACAAGAAGTACATGTTAAAAGCAAACTTATTTTTTGTCAGTGTAAATACACACAATTAAGCACCTAGCTAAAGTAACTAACTCTGTTGAGCTTATTCCTGTATATACTTGTGCCCAAGTAGTTCCACCAATTTCATATTAAAGTGTTGTGAGCAAATTTTTGTACAGATTTTGACGGTGATATTACCACTATATGATATTTTGATGTTTATTACTATATTATACTACTGTAGCATTCAATGGCAACATTGCAGCTTTCCCTGTCATTTAATAGATATGATTACTTGTTGATTAACACAGGGAATTTAAGCAGAATATTAATCAGAAGTGAAGCTATTTATTCTGCTATCAAGAAAACTCTGTTCCCCTACAATATGAATTACTGCAAACAGGTAGTTCAGCTGTCTGCAGCACTGACACACTCTCCTCACTCCCTGCTGAGAAACCAGCTCTTCCCTGCTCCCAAGACACCCAGGAGGAGCATGATTACTAACTAAAATGAGACCACCACAAGTGAACAAGTCATTTCAATTGCCACTTCTCTCCAAACATCAGAACCCTTTCACTGCAAACTTGCTTTGATGCCTGCACACCACACCGAGCTCATGCCAGGCTCATTCCTCCAGAACAATTAATTCAGCCAGCATTCCCTTACTTGCAGGGGTGGTGACTTTGCAGGGAGATGGATGAGGGCAGTAGCCAGGAGTGGGCTTTGACAAGAATTTTTCTGCTGTGACATACTATGCACAAGTTTGGTTTGGCACACATGCCCTAACCCTTAAGACATGCAAGGAGCATGTTACTTAACTGACTAAAAAATACATTCATAAAAACTTGATAAAAATTTAACCCTTCCCTTCCCTGCTCCCACCCCCAAATGTGCTCAGATCTTCACAAGAATTTAACTTTCCTTTGTCTAGATTTTGGAGTCTTTCGCCTGCAACTAATGTTCTGTACAAGTCTAAAAGGGAAGTTTTCCTTTTGATGTGTCATTATACCATGGACAACACTACCACAGATGGTTGAAAATGCCAGAAGTTTAACTACTTCTCAAAATTACCAAAAGCTGTTTCATTTCTATCAAATATAATGGTTCCAAATGTAACTCTCAGTGTTGCTAAGTGTGAACTGATGCATTATAGCAGAGACGATATATAATTTTGTTTCTTACACTCACATAACGAAGGATTCCCTGCTGCTGAAGCAACAAATCTTTTTCTGACCCAACATGGTATTCTTACACAGCTTACTTGCATTAAAAATAACTCTCTAAATCGGTGCCTTGAAATAGAAAAGCATTATGTATTACTAATATGAAAGATCACATCTCCTTATTAATGCCACAACATTTAAGATCAAGCACTGTGATTATTCTGTAAATGCCCCAGGTTGGGCAGCACTCATTTTTGAGCAAGAAAACTGACCATGGCTTGCAAACTCCTCTTAAATTGCTTGGGCTTAATAAAGTTTTTAAAATTAATAATGAATTTTTTAAAGAAGTAAGTATTAATTAGAACCAGGAACTAGAAGGACATTTCAAGTTAATTTAAATTGAGGCTTGACAACAGGAGTGAGTGGTTTGTGGTTCCAGACACTGTCTCTGAAAAGCTGTCGATCCAAAGAAAACATATGCACCAATAACATTTAAGAACCTCAAATGTTTGCACAGCTTGCTTAGTGTTTGGAATCCACCATGGATGGGTGTTTTCCATGATGTTTAATAACTATATACTTACACTTTGTGAAAGGATGCATTGCGTCCCCTTATCAGACTCCAGCTTAGGTTAAAAATGTTATGTTCAATATTTAACAGTTCCCATCTTTCTCTAATTCATGAGATAGAGGCCATAAGTTTTGCATAGAGAAAAGATCACAACATTGTAAACAAAATGCTGATTAGAAAACAGATTGTCCTCAGTAAGGGAGGACTACAGTCTGTGCTGGCAACCCAAAAAACTTATTTCTGTCTGAAACCCCAGACAATTTAAGACAAATGAAGGCATTCCACAAACAACTTCATGAGATCCCTGACTTTGGTTTAGCCCACTGTTGAGCAAATCTGTACTTATTGAAGAACAGCTTCTACCTCCACTTTTGCACTTTGTCACCATTTCAGTAACATCAGTTAGAATGTGAATAATGATAAACTACCCTGCATTCAATTCAGGGAACAGTCATGTCACACAGACTACACAGCTGAGCAACTGAAAGCATCAAGTCTTTTGGGGCTTTTTTTGTCTCTTTCTGGCAAAAGAATTGACATTTGTAGTCAAGATTCACACTAAACAAAAAAAGTCCTGGTTTGACTTCTGGACTCAGTACAAGAAGAAGAGGTAACTATTACCTGATCAACTATTTACAGCTAGAGTACAAGTTATGCTTCTTTCACATACAGACCTGGGCAATAATTAAGCACACTTGCCACTTTACATATACGCTGTCAGATACACTCAATGGCTTAAGCCTTCAGAAATGTGAATACTCTTGAGTGGAGCATTCCAATGTTCATGAGCACAGAGAACTGCTCTACAGTCTAATATGGTTGTTATCAGCTCCAGATTAATCTCAAGATTTTTGGTTCCATGTGGCCTAGAAATACTGGTTTATTCTCGTCTGAATCATAACACTATTACAAAACACACATTCTTCAGCTAACTCAGCCAAGTTTTATTAAAGCAAATTCAATGGTTTAAATTTACATTTCTGATGAGAGCTACGAGAACAGAGTAGATTAGACTTGTAACTGCAGTTTGATCTATCTTAAATATGTACACTTTGGCAGATACACCACAACATGACTTAACCACTCTTGAGAAGTTGTGCAAAATTGGCCTGGTCAGCACTAAATCAGTCTAATTTTGGACAAGACTATCACAAGGTCCTCAAGGATAGGATTTTTTTTCTATGTGCTTTTGCACAAACCTTAACAATCACAGCAGGCAACTGGAATTTCTGGAACATTTATTTTTAATCACAGTATCCAGCTTTCACTTGTATAAACCAAAACCAGCTGTCCTTTCAAACTAGATAATGCAATTCCAGCAAGGCTATTTAACCTAAAGGAAACTTTAGAAATAAGTAAGAAACACATAACGAAAGCTATCTGCCCTGTAAGCAAACTGTTGCAAGCCTAGGACCTCACGGTAAGGTGTTTCACAGCCCTGGTATCAGAATGTACAAAACAGAGTAATCTATTTCTTAAACAATAATGGGGGGGCGGGGGGAGAGAGGAGGAAAGGATTGTTCGCGAGGAGGGAAGGCCTTAAAGTGTCACAGCACACAAACAAGAATCACCACAAAGGCCAGTGAAAGCAAACGCACTCATGGTATCCACCGGCACCCACCGCAGCTGTGCAGAACGGAACAAGCCGTCGTTAAGCCTTTCGTATCAGCCAGAAACCGAGCTCTCGAATCCTCTCTGTCCCAAATACTTCATTTACACAAGGAGTAATTTTTCCTCTTACCTAATGGCTGGATAGACTCTCTGCTTTTACATATGAATTTAGATTGCTTAGCAAGACTTCACAGATGCAAGAAGTGTAAAGCAGAAAAAATACTGAGTTTTACTGAATCTATTATAAAAAGGTTATTAAAAGTTCTGGCTTAATGTTTTACATTGAGAATGAATTGTCATGCATGAGAAACACTGAAGTCCTTCGGATGCCCAGTTTGTTTCAAAGATTCCCTTTTTTTTTTCCAACTCTCTTCTCAGTAAACATGTCTTTCTAACTTCTTACAGATTCATGCAGATGCCTCTCTCTCTAGATATATAAATGTATATATCTTCCGGCCAATAACATTCTCATACCATTTCGAACTACACTGTGCCCTACACCTCCAAAATTAACAGTTCGCGTTTAGCTTTGTCGGTAATCCAGCACTCAGGACTCCCTTCAGACCCGAGCTGTCTGCCGTCCTAGGATACGGAGCAATCCAGTCCTACACGGCCCTATACCCTGTAGATCTGGAATTCTTACGATGCAAAGAAAACGTCTTTCTAGCTTCCTTCTCCTACTCCCTTTCACGCACTAACTCTGGACCGCTTCCACCGCCACGGGCTTCACACTTGCTCTCTATTCGGAACACCTGTGACCAGCCCCCAGGTCGGTACCTGCTCCTGGCTCCTTTCCGCGAGGGTCCCCCCCGGAGCAGCGGGAGCAGGGGGGAGCGGGGCCTCGCAGCGCTGTCGCGCCGCCGCTCTCACAGCCAGACCCCCTCTCGCTTCCACCTCCCCCGCAGCCGCCACGTCGGGAGGACGGCGGGACGAGGCGGGCTCTGATCGAGCTCAGCCGGGCCCCCGCAGGCTGCAGGCCGCCCGCCGGGCCTCCTCAGAGCCCGGACAGCGCCGCGGCTCCAGCTCCTCGCTCGATCCCGTCCCGCGGCCCCGCTCCCCGAGGGCCGCCGGGCCCGCTCCTCCTTACCCTTGGCCAGGGCCACCGTGGAGTTCTCGGT
>VZTN01012362.1:331470-349377 GCA_013400515.1 Erpornis zantholeuca
CGCTGGGCGCTGCCCCCCGGATCGTGGCCCCGCAGCTGATCGTGCGGCCGCCGCCGCAGACCACCATCCAGCTGCCCCCCGGCTTCACCATCCCGCCCGGTAAGTGGTGCGCGGCGCTCCCGGCATCCGCGCTCGCTCTAACGTTCTGCTCTTGGCCGAGGGCTTTCCTTTCCCCCAATGCTGTCGTGTCTCCGCTGCTCGATGTGCTGGAAACCGAAGAAGCGGCACCTGTCTAAGGGCACCGTCTGACGAACAGGCTGCCTCTAATTAGGGTGTAACTGGTACGGCTAATGCAGGGTAATTGCAGCTGTTGTTGGGTGAGTTACTGGTTTTGTCCTGGGGAGAGCGGCAGTCACGGTGAGTTACCCTGTGATGGTGTAGTTGGACACCAGATAATAAGCTGGAGTGGTAGCTAAGAAGCACTTTATATGTGTTTTGAAGGTTTTAATCTTCTGCTTTACAGTTGATAGTCCTGAAAAGTTGTTTTCCTTGAAAGAATGTATTCTGCTGTAAACCAGGTCGCAAATGTGTATAGTCTAAAATTTCTAATTACAGTAATTGTGATAATGTCGTTGTTGTGTGAGGGTAGTCTTCACATCACCAGATTTTATTTCCAGCTCTGAAGCAACTGTTATGTTCTCTCTCTACTCCTCTAGGTTCCTTAACTTTAATTACTAAAAATTTAAGTTCAGCAAGGTTGTTAGCTAACCAAACCAGCATCCCTTCATCCTCATGATTCCTACTATTAACCTGTATATTGTTTCATCTGAAGGGTACTGTGGTCTCCTACTTAGATTTTTGTGTTGGAAAAACTTGGGTATCTTCATATCTTCTTGATTTAGGAGTTGACTTAACATTTAAGCTCATTCTTTTTTTTCCTGTTAGTATCAATAGCATGTTAAGATGTGGACCTATTGATGTAGCCTGAAATAACTTAGTTCTTCTAACTTATTTTTTAAAATATTTGATATTTGTTAGCTAAGTAGAGAAGCACTGTGATGGTGTGGAAGCTTGCTTCTAAATGGACTTTTAGAAGTTGTATTTGGCCCCAGTTTATGAAAAATCCTCCCGAGTATGATGCTCCAAACATACAAATCTTGGTGGTTTCACGAAGACCCAACTAACTTGAAAAAGATAAGTTGCTGTTCAGATTGTATTAGTGCCTGTAGCCTTTGACTCCCTTTGTTAATCTTTTGAAGACTACTACATGCAGCTGATAAAGTGCATTGTAACTTTGCACACAGTTTCTGAAGTTCATTGTGGCAGTTCTTTGATTTGTTACTTACTTTCAAACAGAAGAGGGAAAATGGAGCTTTGAAAACAGTCTGATTGAGAATTTAGAAAATGTTTTGGAAATAATACACTGGGAAGTTTTAATTCAAATTTGATTTTATTACAAGATAGTTAGAAATCCATTAAATTTGCATAAATATGAAAATAGGATGTTCTAAAAGGAAGTTGTTAAGAAATACAATATTATTTTTGAGTTTCTAACTTAGTGGATCATTTATCATTAGTCTGAAACTCCCCTATGGCAAACTTCTATATAAGACAAATTTAGAATCAGTTTTTAAGAAGAGGTTATTTTAGCAAATAATACTCGTGAGTCGTTTATTTCATCTTAATGTGACTGACAGGAAGGTAAAATTAATTTTGTCCTTTAACTGGATTCTAACTTGTACCAGCTGTTCAGCAACAGGAATTTGTAGTCCTCTAAACTGAATTAAAATACAATGTTTACACGTGAGCATTTATTCATTTTTAGTAGTAATTGTGTCTGCAACTTTGATTGAGACTGTGTGGCATGGGTTGCAATTCATTTGTCCTTTCCACTCAGTTTTTCTCTACTTGGAATTAGGTTTAGAAAATGGGAAGATAAATTAGGAACACACCTGTGAATCTGTGTAATGCAAATGGAATATGCATTTTTTAATGTGTGGTAGGCATTATCCTATGAGGATTTTTATATAAGGTTCACAATATAATCAGAGAAGTGATAACCCATTTGGCCAGTTGGAATATTGGGGTGTCCAGATGGTTTAGGAATGGCATATACCAAATATATCATCTGCTTGCAGGGTTTTCTGCAAATATGAACTGTGAAGCTTAGTGCTTAAATGGCTAATGGATCTTAAAAGTTACTTTTGAGATGAGGTTTTAATGAAGTTCTTTCAACTTTTTAATTTTTAAAAAATTCTTGGCTTTGCAAGAGAGTTGTTACTATTACAGCTTTTGGATGTGGTCCTTGCTGTAGCTCCATATGCCTCTCACCCTAAATGTCAATTTCCACAAATCTTTAGTTGATAGTGGCAGAAATTTGCCTTCTGTTTGTGTTTGTAGCAGGAAAGGTTGGCTGGGAGCACCCAACCCTGTGAGTGAGGGCTTTTATGTGTGCTGCCGTTCTCTCACGTGTTCATCCCACGATTGGGATTTGGTTTTCCATATCAGACTGAAAGAAAGGCTTTTGTGCTATTGGGTTCAGAAATTTGTTATAATAATGTTTGAATTTCTTTATCCTTGGGGTATGTTGCAAACTGCATGCCTTTAGGAAGGTGTTGGGCTTTTTCCCCTGGGAAGTTAACAATTAGAATTGGATGTAAGTTTTTACCTTTAAAATTGGATATAAGATTTTTCCTTCTTCATTTTCCTTTGAAAAGTTAAAGTATATGAAGCAATTTGCACATAGAGATAAGTTGTAGAAACAGTGTCTACTGACTCTGTTATCAGCAGATTAAAAGTGACTTCAGAGGTTTTTAGTTTTTGATTCTCTAGTAGTTACAGACAAGATGTTTTCTGTTTATTTGACCTGTTGTATCCTATCTAGGTTAAATTATTAAAATCTATTCTGGAACTAACTTGGAAATTCTTTTAAAATAATCTGTCTGGAGAGCTGCTTCTCACTTGTGAGTGAACTATAGGAATACCATTACATGCTTTGCAGAGGCCTTGAATAGGTTTGAAACTCCAGGATCCATGGACCAACTTAGCCATTGTCTCCCCTTTTCTGACCTGCTGACTACAAAACTTAGGGCACAGCTTGATGGCAATGGCTCTGTTGTGTAGAAGGCCTCTATTTGTGAGGTGTTTTACAAGAAAATAATCTGAAAGAATTATCGTTTACTTTGGGAAAATGTTAGAAAACACTTGCCAATTTTCTAAAACTGCTGCACTGTATCATTGTGTGCTGAGGAGTGGTGTTGGTTCTCTGGGGCTGACAGTGTTTGTTGTTGATGTTTAAACCACAGGTAGTGCCTCCCAAAGTGGTGATGGTGGGTACCAAATAGATTAATCTGTTAATGCTCAATGTTAAGTAAATCTCAAATATTGTATGCTCAGAAGTGTGTCTGACCTAATATTTGCATGTACTCATAAGCTGTTGTTTATTAAAGCTCTGGGGTCATTGTCCCTGGTATGCATATACTGAATTCTGTTCCCAGCAGCTGCATTGTCCTTAGAGTTTACTTTTAATGAGTATTTGTTTCTAATTTTGTTCTCCTGACCCTGAATAGACTGCTAGAAGTCACTGTCCCCTAAATAGTCAAGTTGCTGCATTTTTAATCACTGCTTTCCATAAACTGCAGTTATTTAAATTCCAAACTGAATTGGGTCTGCTACTGGGGGCTCCTTTTCTTCTTTGAAATAAAGTTTTGTGTTATGTGAGAATCAAAAAGGATATGCTATAGAGAGTAATGTACAGTGCTATACATTAATTTTTCCCTATATTCTTTGTATGTTATTCTGGCTGTTGTTGACTGTGTAATGACTGTTCCCTTGCCCTCACTAGGGATGGTCCTGGTGCGCACGGACGCTGGACAGCTCGTGATGGTGCCCCAGCAGGCTCTGGCACAGGCTCAGATGCAGGCTCAGGTGCAGACACAGGGACAGGGTCCTGCCAACCTGTCACCCAGGCTTTCTGTGCCCACAACTGGCCCTGTTTTTCGCCTGTCAACAGCTCAGGTATGTCTGGCTTGATTTCACTTTGGTGCATTATGTCTTACACATTGTAACCTCTTATGTTTCTGCAGCCATGCATTCCTCCCCTTTTTGTTGTGAAAACAGGAAATACTTATTCAAATGTAGTTTATTTTTTGAGGCGTAGGATTTTTTTTTTTTTATTTTATTTAAGGAAAAATTCTGCCTTAGAGAGTCTTTTAAGACCATGCTTAGACTGAGAGATGATTGGAGGCTGCAAAGCTCAGTCTTAGTCTGGACTGTATCATTGGTTTAATAATCAGAATCACTGTGATATCCCAGCATGCTGAATCCCAGGATAGCTAATTTCACTGGACATCAGAAAAGAGAAAGCCAATCACGTTCTAACCAAGGATTTGCAATAATTTTAAAATAACTTTTTAAACATACTTTATTCAAAAGAAAGATTTGATTCTTCTGATTTGCCTCTGGGTGTGATCTGTCTACACTGAAAGTTTTGTCTGTGTTGTGAGTACATTTCCCTTTTTCTAGTGCTTGACAGGATAGAGTGCTTTCCTGTCCCAAACTCATCAGTGGAGTGTGTTGATTTCAACTTGGCACTGATATATTTTCTAGGGTGAGTGTGTGTGTATGGGAGGTGGCTTTTTTTTTTTTTTTAATTTCTTTGAAGGCTGCATTGGTTTAAACGTTTGTAGAGAAGCAGTTGAACTTTGGGCTGTTTAGAGCTAGAACTGAGCTGTTTCACTAAAATGTGGAGGCAAACATACAAAGATGTTAATACAGAGTTGCTGTGCCATAGTAATAATAGGCAGAGTTTAAGGTAGTTTTGCTTAAGATCTGTGTTTGCAGAAGTGATAAGTATTTCTGTGTGGACAGATGAAAAAGGTGCCTTTACAACTTTTTAGTTGTAGAAGTTGCTTGTAATAGCTTCAGCAGGTATTTCCCGATATTTAACATTAGATTACTGTCCCATTATATGCTTTATGTATTGCATCATATTTATAGTCTAAAAGATTTTTAACTTTAATTCAAAACTGAAAACAATAGAAGGAAAATGGAATAAATTTGCAGAATTGAAAATAGTAACATCATGAGGCAATCTCTAAACCACAGAGTAGCCAACTAGACTGTAAGTTTTAGAAGCAAGTATCACTGGGAAGACTGTAGCTCAATGAAATGTATCTCAGGAAAGACATCAATGAAAGCTTGGAAACACTTGGAAAAACTTTATGGTCTCAAAAGAGAGGCAAGTGCAGTATTGGATGAAATTTGTTAAAGATCTCTTCGCAGAAAAGGCAGCCACAGAATGTTTGAATCTGTGGTATGTGGAAGAATAAGACTTGTAGAAACCTTCAAAGAGAAATATGCAGAGAAAAATATACAGGAGAAATACACAGTGATAAGCCTCTGTTCATTTACAGATTTTTTTATTATTATTATTTTGATGACAACAAAATTGCAGCCAATTCCTGAATTTGTGCATCTGTCTTTGGTTGTTGGGGCTTTGTGAATAAATCATTTCTTTAGTAGTTACTACCAGCTCATGTTCTAGCAATGGCTCCTGAGACAAGTGTGTGGTATAAATGCAGAACAGAAGGTGTATGGTGGGACCATACCAAGAATGAGGCCTAAGTATCTTAGTTTTAGCTGGTTTTCTTCCATACTGTTAGTTTTTTATGTGGCCAGCATACTGAATTGAAATTCAATGTGGAAGCATTCATAACATATATTAACAAATTGTTTGTAATTTGGAGACTTCTGAGAAATAACCTTCACTGCACATGGAACCTTAGGAAGTGTGCATAAATGTAGACCCCCCTGCTTGGCTCTGGGCTCAGTCTGGGGTTTGGATCCCAAAGTCAGCCTTAAGATGTGTGCACAGGAAGTGTAGATCACGTTGATCTCAGGCACCTGTTCTCTGCTTGCATGAAGCAGGTAATGTCACAGAAGGAGTATAATTCTGCCTGATGGATTTGTATAAAAATAAACCTGTGAGGATACTGCATGTTCAGGTGTTCATAGAGTCAGCTGAAATCTGGAGGAGTTCAAGTTCAGGTATTAGAGAGGTCTAATTGCTTTTGTACAGGGGTCTGCCCAGATAAATACCCTGCTGCATTGTAGATATTCCTTTACATTACCCAGTGCTAACACGCTGGTTCAGAATAGAGGAAGCCAGCAAGGCTTTGTGAATGATAAATATCTTGCAAGATGCAAAAGTTTGATTATTTTAGTGTAGGGGGATTAGAATCATCAATCATAGCTTGTCAGGATCCATCTCTTTTGAAAATCTTAGTGGTAGCTGCCCAGACTGTACTGTGTAATTTCTGTATTTGTAGTAATTAACAGGGTTAAGAAATAATTAATATTGCCCTTGGGAAATTTACATTGAACTTCCTGACTCTGCATTTGATCCGCAGAGTCTTCTTTCATTGTGACATGCTTATGTTTTATATATGTTCAACTTTAGTGTGTTCTTTAGAAATTGTGGTTGACAGCGTTTTAAAACAAAACTGTAAAGATTTAAATTCTAGAGGTTTGTATAATCAGAACTAGGCACGAGGCTTTTATTTGATTAGGTGGATGGTTTATAACCAGAGATTGTTCATTGGTTTTCCAGATGAAATGTTCAATGATAAATATTATGCCAAGGTTTTAGAAATGTCACTTATTTGAGTAGTCATTATAATTAGTCAATTCAGGGATCAAGTTCTAAAATAAAGGAAATTGTGTGTACTGAAAAATATTTTTTTTCAGGAAGTTTTTAATTAAAACTAAAAAAGTTAAAGATCTTTCAGGATCTCTTTCTGGTGGTCAGAAAGCTGAATTTGGTGAATTAAAATTTCCAGAAGTTTAAAATTAATCAAAAATGATGTCCTAGGTTTTTATGTATTTAGAGTATAAATATTCAAGAGTCACAGTGTCCCAATGTGACTGAAACCCAGGGAAATTCTGGTGCCATTAGTTTAAGACAGGTGGAATATAAACATTAATTGCCTGAGCCCTGCAAAGTGTTTTGTGAGATGGATGAACATGGCAGGCCATGGAGTTTTAACCTTTCTCTCTGATATTAGTGGGATGATTGGTATTTTACTGTGCAGAGCTCAACTTTATTTCTGTCTTTATTCAGTTCTTTTAAGATAGCTTTATTTGGATTAAAATGCAGCATGCTTTAAATGTGTAGAGCTTAGCATTGTAGTTTAGTCACTGAGTTTGTGCTTTAAGCTACTTTTACCTATGTGGAAAGTCAGCACAGGTGGAAATTTGCAGTCTGCTTTAAGGATTCTAGGAAATAGTATCTTATGAAGAATGTATCAGAAAAAGACATGGCTTTCATGCTTTATGGGTATTATGGTTGCTGTTCTGCAGCATAATTTTAAAATTTTAGCCAGTGTCAGATGTCACAAGTTACTCAGCTAAGTGATTGTTTTCAGTGTTCATTTGTACACACACTTTAAATAATTATTGTGATGGGAGTCTGTTGTGAGCTATACAGCTAGGTGTAAAACACAGGATATTAAATAACATGCCAAAGAAATTGCAAAAGCTGGCAGTTACTTTTGGCAACTTATTAAGAAGTGTTGCAAGTGCTAACTAGAGAACATAAAATGGATTTCTAATTACTTTTTTTAAAACTAGAAGAAGGAGTGTCTGAAAAACTACCAAGTGTTCATCTAAATTTGATAGCTCTTTGGTTCTCTCCCCCTGACAACTGTGCCATTTCTTCACTCTCAAAAAGGAGGGGAAAACAAGGCAATGTTTTAAATGTTCTGAAGTAAGATTGACTTGATCAGTATGTACAGAGCTGTTCAGATTCTAGACCACTTCTGCTTCTGGGTACTACAGCAAGATTTTTCTTTCCATACCCAGGGCCATCATTTGCTAGATCTTCTCCAAGATGTTTTGGAGGAAAATGAACCAGGTTTCCCCTGAAAATTCCTCTAGCTTCAGCAGCTGGGCTGATATCTAGGACAGTATGTGAGGAAGGAGCCACCTTTCTCTGAGAACAATGGAAGCTGCTGAGATACAGGGAAGTGTAGTGTGTTTTCCCTAAGGAATTTGTGTAAGGGCTTAAGTAAAGGGTTTCCTTAAGGGCAGTGGCTCCATCCTTACATATTCTGTTGTTGAAGGTTCAGAAGTCAGGTATCTGTATACAGTAGTATTTACCCTTGTAGGGAATTGATAGAGCCACCCCTGTTCCCTTCCCAAGTTTAAAAAAAGATGTATTTGGGTTGCAGTGCCAAACATATGAGTTCAGAAAGATTAAGATACGTAGCTTCCTGTTGATCCTACATCCCTGTCTCCTGTGGGGGTGCTGTGAATTCCTGTCCTTCCCTGATGAATGCTTCAGCTGGGCAGTCAAGGCACACTGTTGAGTTGCACAGCAGACTTAAATATGAGATTTCTTACTCTTTGATTCCTTGGATTTGCTATTTAAGTTACTTGACTTCTGGTGTTTGTAGTACCTTTGTGTTGGTTTTTTGCAGCTTTCAGGAGCAGAGGCAGATGTACAGTTTTGGGTACACTTTTGTGTTAGGTTTGTGGGAGAAGAGAGGAAATCCATTTTGAAAGGAAGACTTGGGTTCTCCTTGACTCTTAGGTGGGGTAATCCTTGATTAGACATTTAGTTATGCCCCTCTCAATTGCTGCTGTGTAAAGCATGAATAAAATCTGATTGTTTCCATTCTTGGTGGGATTCTGGAAAACTGGCAAATGGGGATAAGCATGTATCTTGTAGGGAGGGACTGAGCTGGGGTCAGTTTAAGGCTGAGCTCGAAGGTGCTGGGACATGGACATGTGTCCCAGGAGGATGGGCAGTGACTGCAGCACGATCAGCACACAGGAGCAGTGAAACACCTGCAGTGAAAAGAATCAGAACCTGAAAGTAACAGCAGTACAAAGAGCAGTGATTGAGAGAAGTATCTGTAACAGAAAGATGGATTTGATATTTTAATGATCTTTTCCATTTACAGTCTTCCTGGTTTCTTTAAAATGTTCAAGAAAAACCTCAGTAAGTGCAATTGTATCATGTAACAGTTTTAATTTAGTTCAAATTATAAGATTGTGTAGGATTGTAATGGGGATGTTAATGGTTGGACTCATTGACCTTTGAGGCCTTTTCCAACCTAAATGAATCTACAATTCTGTGATATTAACTACTCCTAGCTGCAGTTTTTCTCTGGTGTTTTGTTTTGTTTAGAGAAAAATTGCAAAATATTGAGGTATATTAAAAATGTTTTTCATATCAGTGCAGCTACAAGAGGCTTTTTTTTTTTAAATTGGTGTCTCAGGGTTTACATGGAAGTACTTGGTCTTCCCTGAGTATTAAAATAATCTCTGGATGTACTAAAAAGTGCAAGTTTGTGGTACTGGGAAAGTGATAATGTGCTTCTTTTGAAAAACATGATTTGGATGTTTTTGACTTAGCTATGCATAATTTTAATTTAACTGTTTTCTCTTTGTGATTTTAGTTTACTTTTACTTCTTGGTTGACATTAATTTTAGCTGAATATTAATAAATCTTTAATGTTGTCAAAATTATATCAGCTTTAGAATATTAGTTAAGGTACAGGATTTTTAGGAAACAAGCTGTAGTTTGTTGGAACTTAAATTTATCTTAGGAGATACGAGAATCTTGGATTCTTGTATTATGAGCAGCTCAAACAGTGTGGCTTTGCTTGCACTACTATATTCTTCAGACATAATAAATTCAGAAGTCTTTTAAAACTGGTTATTAGATTGCATTAAATTTTTGCTTCCGTATCTTAATTTGGATCTTGGACTTGTGAAATTGTGAAAAATAGGGAGGTGCTGCCATCTAGTTTTCCTTTGCTGTGTTTCTTTTGTTTATCTGTGTTTTTCATTTGTACATTTTATGGCTTTTCATGCCTTTGATGCATTTTTTTCACTGGCTATCAGTATCTTAATATCCAGGTGGGCTTACATTAAGAACCAAATAGCAAAAAATAAGCTGCTTATTTCAAATTATTTCCAGTTGCAATTATTTTATGTTAGTTACAAAATTAAAGCGTTGCTGTAGAATAAAAATGTATTGTGAATATCATACAGGAAAAACCAATGTTAGCTTGGCCCATAATATTTTATTTTGGAATATCTGTTGTTGGAACTTCAAAGCAGGTGAAAGTATATATATTGGAATTTTCATGGGACTGCTGCTGAAAGAGAATTTGGCTTCAGAGTTTACTAATGTTTCTGTTTCAAGTTGGATTCAAAATGTGTTTTCTAGTATTAAATTTCATTGTACATTTTTTGTGATCAGAAAAGGCAGTTATGTGTGAAGTTTGATGGTTTAGTATTTAGATATTGAGGCACATAAGTGGGTTACTTAACAGTACTTCTCCAAGATGATTAGCTATCACTTGAGTTTTGTTTTCATTGTCTAAACAGTCTGATACAGATTTTTTTTTTTTAAGAAAATGACACTTTTTTCTAGCTTTATAATTTTTTTTGCTTCAGGCATTTTTCTAACCTCTACTCTTTGGAATCTGAAGTTTATAAGATGAACTTTACTATTTTGTTTTCTGTGTTTCAATAGTCACTTTCTGTTAAGTTTCACTTTAGCATCTGCTTTTAAAATGAAAAAAACCTCGTTTTTTGAGAGTGTGCCAAGTGGTGCAATCCCCTGCTCTGGCTGGGACTGTGTTTCTGCTGTGGAGCACTCTCTGAGCAGCAGCAACAGCTCTGTCTGTGCCCTCCCTGTGGTGCTGAGGGCAGCCTGAGCTTGGCTCATGGTTCACAGGCTGCTGTTCTTGCTAAAGCAGAGCCTTACAGATCTCAGATTGCTCTGGTCATACACTACTCCTGTGCTTTCAGTATCATTTATATTTTTATGGCAGCTTTGATAAATTTTTCTCGTTTATTTATTATTATTGATTCTTGTTTGTCTTGATGTTTTTTACATTCTTTCTGCTTTTCTGACCTATGCTTGTTTTACACTTAGCAGAAATTGCAAACAAATAAATCTTTGTTGTTGCTGAGGTGCAGTGCCATTATCATCAAATAAGCTATTCCATAGTATTTCTTTTGTACAGGTGATTTTTGGGCTTCTTGGCAATGTTCTGGAGAATACATTTATGGTAGTAGGGCAGGTGGGTTGGGAGGTCAGAGAGAGTAAGAAGTGTGTGGTCTTTACTGTGCTTTAACCACAAAACATTTTTCCTTCTTTTCCTTCATGATGAGTGATTCTTTTCTGTATAAGCAGACAATAAGTTTGCAGTAGTTACAAATGATACTGTTTACATTTTTATAGCATTAACACAGCTCTAAAACTTAGAAAACACTCAAATGTTAGTAAGGCTGTAAAATTTAAATGTGCAAAGATGAGGAAATGCTATAAGGGAGGTTCCTGAGTACTCTCACAGTGGCTCCCATGTGCATATGCATTATGCTGCATGACCACATACTACTGTTATTTTTAATTTCTACAGTGTGTAGGCTGGACAGTCCTAATTAATGAAGAATTATATAATATTTTTTCCTCCACTGTTCAGTGGGTTGCTTCAGGCTTACTTGGTGCCCCCCTCTGCAATGGGAATTAATAAGCAAGCAGGTTTTTTTGTGAAGCATATCCCTATAACAACTTTCTCAGCAATGCAGTTAAGGGGATTACTAGCTTCCTTTTGTAAGTAGGAAATGGAACCTAATTGTCTCTGTTTTAAATATGAAATGAAAAATACTGGTTAATTTATTGCCTTCGGTTGGAGCCATGGCCACTCCTGGTCACAAACTCCACATTGCAAGTTGGGCACTCATAAATACATTGCATAAGTGTATTGATTACAGGGGATTATCTGTATTTGCAGGCAGCACTAAGCACTTGAGGCAGGAGTAGAATTCAACTGAAGTGCCAAAATTCAGCTGGTTTTTATTCATCAGATATTTGGATGACACCTAGTGATTGCAGAGCAACCAGCCACTTCACCAGAGCATGAGAAAATACTTTGATAGGTATTTGCTTCAGCAACAGGGGTTTCAGACTTAGAACCCCTGGTTTCTGAAGGTTTTCTCTTGTGGCTCCAAACAGAGTATTTCTGCCCTGTGAACAATTCTCTGACTGCCAAAGTGGAAGTGACTTGTTGCACCATGAAATTGGAGTCACTTGTGTTACCTGGGTGACTTGGGCAAGGCAGAACAAACCTTGGGACGCCCCCCCAGGCTGTCCCCTCTGAAATCCTCCTTTCCTCAGTAGCACTGTGCTGTGCTCCCTGTTTCTGAGCTGTGTGGACAGAGCCAGCTCAGGTCTGCAAATGCATTCCCCATGTCCCCTTGGATATCAGTAGCAGGTTATTGACTGTGGTCATTCATGGCGTGGTTTCTGCCTGTTAATGTCTGAGTACAGGGCAAAAGTCTCTTCAGTGTTACCTCCGTGTGTTTAGGGAATGGAAAAATGTCTGATTTATCTAATAAAAAATAATAGTTACATTTGAAAATGTATTTCTTTCTAGGTCTCCTGGTAATTTCAGAATTTAATAGCATTGTACCAAACCTCAGCAGTTTTTCCTTAAGGAACATCATAAGTCCTTTCAGATTCTTCCAGTAGGAACTCGACACATTGGGTTATGATTTTTTTTTAAATAATGTTGATAATTTTTGTTTTCTTTTCATGTATTTCTTATAAGATCTGTTTACAAGTTTCCTTCCATAGAAAACACAGCTTTTTGTTTCTAAATAATTTTTATCAGTTCTAGAAGTATTTGTTTTGGGAATCCTTAGAGTGTCTTCTGGCAACTTATAGCTGTCACTTGAAGATCATTTCCATGATATTTAAGAATTTCTCCAGCCTAGTTCCTTGTTATGTTTCTTATCCCCTCATTTCATCCTTGCCTTTTTAACCCTTCTCAGTTTTGGAACCACATTAGTAAACTCTTAGATTACTTTGTTTGCAGTTCTCTTCATTTCCAGCACATTAATAGACTTAACTGCCATTTTCTATCAAAGGCTTTTGCCACTACTGATTTTTAAAACCAAGGGTGAATTTAGACTTCAAGTTTCAGAGATTGCTGCTGAGGTCTGGCACACTGGAATATGTTCTTAGTTGGATATTATAATAGTGAAAATTTATATTTTAATTATGTGCAGTTTTATTTTCAAGTATGTTCCTGTGATGAATCATGGGCATTTATTAGCTGAGAAAAATTCTCTAGCTTGTAGTCTCGCTATCTATTTGTGGATTTCTGGCTCCAGGTCTTGCCTGGAACCAAGTAGCTGCCAGAAGTGCCCTTGGTTATCTGCTTGTTTCCTAAATCCTCACTTCTGGAAGCCTGGGCTGATAAGGGGGCAGATATCACAGTCATGCTGTGTTTTTAGGCTAGAAACTGATTATAAGCAAGTGAACAAGATACACGATATTTATATTTTAGGTGCAAACACTCGTTGGGTAGATAGAATTTCATTCAAACAGTATTTTGATCTATTTGGTCATTTTTATAGTGGAGAAAAAAGGTGTAGGGTATTTAAAACAGAAAAAGCTTATATGGTCCTTCTTCCAAAAAAGCAGACAATTCTACCTCTTCGTGATGATGCTGTTTATTGTCTCTAGGCTGTCTCAGGACAGAAGACATCCCTAGTCAAGATTTTAAAAATCTTGAAAGCTATACAAACAAACAAAAAAAGGGTTTGTTCAGATGTCAGGTAGATTTATTTGATTTGTTTTCTTTCCTTCTTTTTTTTCCCCCAAGTACAGAAGATTGATATCCGGTAGATGATGTTGCTGGACTGATTTGTAAGGAATGCTTGGGGCTTTGAATGCCTGCCTGGGCTTCTGTTCCTTTTGGAGATATCTTAGAGTACACTGGATGTTCTTTAAAGAAGTGTTTTATGCAGGTTTAATAGACAATGTACAAATCTAAAATAAGCAGTTCTTTATAAAAATATGAATTTTAGAGACATATAAATTAAAATATAAATCAAGAAAAACTAATTTTATCTTGTGAGAAGCAAGATCAGCCATGATTTATTACTCTATCCACTTAGAAAATTTGTCTTTTCCAAGTGTGTGAATGCAAATCTTAATAAATGCAAGTTATAAGACACCAGTGTGGCCTCCATTTTTAGTAATGAGTGGTTCTTACTTTGTCATAATTGCCATACTGTGTGATGTATTTCATTTATAATGGTATTTAATTCCTGTGGAATTAACTAACAACTCCTCTGGAGACATTGTTTAATTCCTAAATCTTGTCCTTTTGTAAGATGGCAAGAGATTTCAGTCTTGCAATGAAAGTAAATCACAAAATAAGTAATATGTTTGCTGAATGAGATAAATTTCCTGACCTGTAGGATATACTACTGACTGAAAGGCTGTAGGTCAGTCGTTTTCCTTTGTCTGCACTTCACATTGCAGTTGCTGGCTGTGTACAGAGCCTGTGTTCTATGACAAAGGTTCTCCCAATGCTTAGACTTCATTTCTGTGCAAGTTAGTTTCTGTAGAATTCAATCTAAAATTATTTTAAGAATATTTTTCTGCTTTCTAAATTTTCTGTCCATATTAATTTTCATAAACAAAAGCACTAGAACAGGCCAGTAAATACCAAGAGGACCAATATGTATTACTGGCAGCGATAAACTCACATATTGACGAATATTGACGTGTAAATATTACAACTGAATTAATGCATCAATATGACATCAATTTTTTTGCAGGTCACATTTGTATTTTCTGATCTTTTCCATATAGCTGTACTAGTAATAGTTTTTAGGGGAACCATTACTCCCATTTAGGGGAACCAGGGGAACCTGTCATTGAACATGTGAAAGATAGTTTTTCCAGTATTTGTGAATATATATATATATATATATAAATATATATATTTAAGAACACATTACTAGATTTGATTTTTTTTTTGCAGTATTAAAAATGATTATTCTTGTAATCACTATTATTAAAAAGCCTTGGAGATCAAGTTACTAAGGAGAAAAAAAAATTAAATGCTCGTTTTTCCTTTATTAGCAACCAACGTCCGTGGCCACCTCCAGCGTCCGCCTGGGCCTCCCCGTGCAAGCCAAGGTGGTGCCATCGACGGCTGCGCCCATCAGTGCCACAGCCACACTGCCAGCAGGGGCTGTGCTGTCACACACCACGGTCAGTGGGGCAGGGACTGTGCTGGTAGGACAAGGAGAAAAGGGTTCAAACTCAGAAGGGATGTTTAGGGCAGGTATATGGAAGGAATTGTTCCCTGTGAGGGCGGGGAGGCCCTGGCACAGGGTGCCCAGAGAAGCTGGGGCTGCCTCATCCCTGGAAGAGTCCAAGGCCAGGTTGGATGGGGCTTGGAGCAACCTGGTCTTGTGGAAGGTGTCCCTGCCCATGGCTGGGAGTGGAACTGGGTGAACTTTAGATTCCCTTCCAACCCAACCCATTCTATGGTTTTATGATATGCATGGTTTTTTGAAAGTGAGTTTTAATGTTCTTTTATTGCAAATGTAATCTTAAATGTGTAGTCAGACAGTGTTAGCAGGTGATGAGTGACAGCCTAGATCTTATTTTCTGTTGTTTCCTAGATGATAACAAATTTGAGGGTAGTTCATTTTCTTTAAAGTAAAAGCTGAAAGCAGCTGGAGTGAGGAATCCTGCTGCAGCAGTGGACATGCTGCTCTGTGTTTGTCCCTGTTGAGGGCTGTGGTGTGTGCTGTGTGTCACTGAAACAAGCTTTTCCTTTCAAGAATTCTGTGGTTGAGTAAAAGCATTAAAAGAAGATAATTGCCTGTTTTTTCAATATAAAATATTAATAGGTATCAGTAGCTACGACGAGTGCTCAGAATTTGTTCAAGACAACAGTAGCAACTGGAACTTCAGCTTCTCAGCAGCCTGCAGTGATCACTGGTGGACAGAGCCAGGGCTCAGCCCAGCCCCAAGGTCAGCCTCGGCTGCCGCTCCCCCCTCACACAGCAGCACAGGTACCAGCACAGCCCTTGGTCATTCCCAGCTCTCCTGTGCCTGGAACTACCGTTGTATCGCAGGCAAGTGTGACATACTGGAAACAATGTTTTCTTAGGGCTTTGGGAACTCCTGGGGTCTATTCAGAAGCAGGAAGAGCTTTTTCATCATGCAAGCATGTATCCCCTGATGGAACAAATACTTGACAAATGGGAAAACCCTTCCTCTGGTTTCAGCTAAATGGGATACAAATTCTGAGAGGGAGGAAGAACAGTTGTGGTCAGCTTTGCCATCCTGCCTTGTATGTGTGACTAGTGAAAGAACTATTCTGTTCCTGCAGACAGAACAGTCAGGCCTTCTGTCTATGGACTTCATGATTATCCTGTTACTGGGCCTCAAAACTATGGCTACACTGAAGTGTGACATTTCTGTTTCTTGGAGCAATTACACCATGTAAAAATAGTGGCTTATTTTAATACTAATGAAAAAAATATGAGATATGATGATGTTTGAAGACTTATTTCTAATTTGATTTTACTGCTGTAGCTGCGGTAAAAACATATTGAATCAATAATTTAACAAATTAAGATAGCTTGGGGAATGTTTGTACATTGTGTATTGGGCATCTCAAAGGGGAATGCATCTCCAGCAACTTCTTGTGTTACTTCTCATATTTAAGGTTATTTGTACCAAAGCAGACTGTAAAATACAACATATATTTCTTTCATCGATTTTTTTGGTGGTTATTTGCGAGCTATAATGTTCAGTTACATAAAGAAGATAAGAAAGTCTCAAGTAACAAGCAGTAATAGCAAAACAGCTGCAGATGTATTTTACATATGTCCTGTCTGAATGAGAAAAATTTCATCAATGTCCTTGTTTGTAGTGGTCAGAGCATGCATTGATGTGACAGAAAAATAGCATGGAGCTGATACTTGTTTTCTGTGGCTTTTGCAGGAAATGCAAGAGAATGTGAAAAAATGCAAAAACTTTTTAGCTACCCTTATAAAACTTGCTTCTCATAATTCACCATCTCCAGAAACGTCCCGCAATGTGAAAGCTCTGGTTCAAGATTTGTTGGTAAATATTTAAGTACCTTTTATTTTGTCAGTTATCTATTAAGCTTGTTATTTATGGTTGCTGAAAATTATTGCTTTGATCTTAACAATTCTTTTGGCTGTAGTGAAAGTGAAAGGGGTTGGGCTTCATCAAAAATGCAATATTCTGTATGTTACATATATTAAAAAATCTGTTAAAGGCAGACTGTCTTTTGGATTTTGGAAGGGGAAATGCAGCAAAGTATTTAGTAGGCAGTTGTGAAAGCCACTCTTATTGTGATGGATAATGTTTTATTTCTTTAGTAAAATAGTAAAATATGGGATTTTTCCTTGAGGATTCATTAAGGTTTTGTTTCCTCCAAACCCTGGTCTTTGCTGAAACAACAAGCTTTTAATTGTTTGAAGTGCAGAACGACTGTAGATACATGCCTTCACAATGTGGTTTAGAGTTTCTAGGACTGAAGAAAAAGTATTTTCCTGAGCTGGTGATTTCCAGGTGTTCTGCAGACAGGTGCCCCTGCGTGGAGCCTTAGTGGCACAGGGATTTCCAGTGGCAGAGCTGTTTTAGGCAATGTCCTTGGGCCCAGGAAAAGGCTGGACTTGCTGCAGTCTCCAGTGCAACAGATGCTGCAGTGAATTGTATAAATGAGCTGCAGGCAGATGTTATTGTGGAGCTGGGAACACAGTCAGTCTTCTTAAAAGAAATGTAAATAGTCTATGAAGAGCTTGAATTTAAAAGTAGTTGCTATAAGTTTCTTTGAATTCATTGCCAGGGAAATGTGTACCTCTCAGACAAGCCTGAGACCATTTCCAAACGTGAGCCAATCAACAATCATATTCAATGATTCCATTCATGATTCATATTCATGATTCCAGTAAAAACATGTTTTAATTTTTACAAACTTGAAGAGTAAATAAGCAAAGGTAACTACTTAGAGTATTTTAAACAAAGTACCAACACACATTTATAATAAATATATTTATTCAGGCTTGTTTTGGGCTGGTTTTTCTCTTGTTCTCTATCAG
>VZTN01012364.1:11446-29017 GCA_013400515.1 Erpornis zantholeuca
AGGAATGACTCTGGGGGCACTTTGGGGCTTCAGGAATGACTCTGGGGCACTCTGGGGTTCAGGAATGACTCTGGGGGCACTCCAGGAATGACTCTGGGGGCACTTTGGGGCTTCAGGAATGACTCTGGGGGCACTCTGGGGTTCAGGAATGACTCTGGGGGCACTTTGGGGGTCAGGAATGACTCTGGGGGCACTTTGGGGTTCAGGAATGACTCTGGGGCTCCAGGAATGACTCTGGGGGCACTCTGGGGTTCCAGAAATGACTCTGGGGGCACTTTGGGGTTCAGGAATGACTCTGGGGGCACTTTGGGGGTCTCTGATGGATCACGACCCCCCCTCAGCTGCCTCTCTCGTGGATGTCCCGTGGGTGTGGCCTGCCCGGGCTGGGGGTCACTGGCCCCGAGCAGAGGTTGCAGGCACCCAAACTTCCTGTGCAATCCTGCTCCCAGCAAGTGCCTCTGGGGGCTGTGGCCTCGCCCAGCCCGAGGCAAACCAGAGGTGATTCCCAGCAGGGCTGCTGGGTTCGGCTCACATTCCTTTCCTTGTTTACTTGTTTACTTCTCCGCGGGCCCCAGAGGAGTGAGGCTTTCCCTTTATCTAATCTCGGCAGTCTGACTCTCAGTGCAGAGTTCCAGGCAGGCATTCTTTGGGGAGGGGGGAACTTCCACGGCTCCTTCATTCCGTTTTGCCTTAACGAGCAGAATTTTATCTCAGTGTTTGAGGCACGAACTCTTTCAGGCTCTGACAGGAGCTCATCCCTGAGCTTCGCAAGCAGGAGGGCAGGCTTGGATCAGCTGTAACCTCACCCCGAGGTGGCCCTGGGGGCTCTTTGGTGGCCACTGCTCACTGGGATGGAGCCTCTGCCTTCCTTGCACTGCTTGGACAGGGGGAGAAGGGAGGGATTTGTGTGGCACCCAGGGTGGGAGCACAGGGATCTGCTCCAAGCCCAGAGCCAGAGAATCATGGAATGGTTCTGGTGGAGAGAGACCTTAAAGCACAACTGGTGCCACCCTGTGCCATGGCAGGGACACCTCCCACGGGACCACATTGCTCCCAGCCCCAGTGTCCAGCCTGGCCTTGGGCACTGCCAGGGATCCAGGGGCAGCCACAGCTGCTCTGGGCACCTGTGCCAGGGCCTGCCCTCCCTGCCAGGGAACAATTCCCAATTCCCAATCTCCCATCCAGCCCTGCCCTCTGGCACTGGGATCCATTCCCTGCCTCCTGTCCCTCCAGGCCTTGTCCCCAGTGCCTCTGCAGCTCTCCTGGAGCTCCTTCAGGCCCTGCAAGGGCTCTGAGCTCTCCCTGGAGCCTTCTCCCCTCCAGGGGAACATTCCCAGCTCTCCCAGCCTGGCCCCAGAGAGGCTCCAGCCCTGGCAGCATCCCCGGGGCCTCCTCTGGGCTCTCTCCAGCAGCTCCAGGTCCTTGTGCTGTTGGCCCTGGGGCTGGGGCAGCTCTGCAGGTGGGGGCTCAGCTGAGGGGGGCACGGGGGCAGAACCCCCTCCCCTGCTGCCCACGCTGGGGCCTCAGCCCAGGGCCCAGGGGGGTTGGGATCCCCCAGGGCTCAGGGAATTTGGGATCCCTCAGGCCCAGGGGGTTTGGGATCCCCCAGGGCTCAGGGAATTTGGGATCCCCCAGGGCCCAGGGGGTTTGGGATCCCCCAGGGCTCAGGGAATTTGGGATCCCCGTGCATGTGCCCAGGGCATTTGGAGCTTCTCACCCACCTCGGCCTGGGTGAGATCCCCCAGGCTGGCACATGTTGGCTTTAGACCTGCTCGGCTTTGGCTGTCACTTCCTCCTGCCTGAGAACATTCACGTTTCTGCCTTCCCTGTGCCTAACATGCAAACCATAAAGGAGCTGATTTCTCACTGAGCTTTCCCCCTCTCCCCTCTCTCCCCAGAGTCCTGAGAGCTGTGGAAGGCAGTGGGAGGATGGAGAGCAAGCCAGCAGTGAACGGCCACGCTGTTCCCAGGGAAGATGTGCCAGGGACAAAGCCCTTGTGCCAGGACACGATGCCATGCAAGCAGCAGAAAGCAGCTGGCAGGGATGTGGCAGGGCCGGATGCGCCCAGGGAGCCCTCGGAGACAGCAGGCAGCATCGCAGGCGTGTACGTGGAGGCTTCAAAGAGGATAATGAGCTTTTATGAGGCCACCAGAGAGCACCTGCTGAGCCTGGACTCGGCCCTGTGCCTCCTGGAGGCGCAGGCAGCCACGGGCTCCATGTGGGACCCGGCTGGGCAGCGCCGCGTGCCCGTGGCCGAGGCCGTGCGGACGGGGCTGGTGGGGCTGGAGCTGAAGGAGAGGCTGCTCTCGGCACACAGAGCTGCCGCCGGCTTTGTGGACCCCTACACCGAGGAGAAAATCCCCCTCTACCAGGCCATGCAGAAGGAGCTGGTGGGGAGGGAGCAGGGCATCCGCCTGCTCCAGGCCCAGCTGGCAACCGGAGGCGTCATCGAGCTGGCCAGCGGCGCCAGGCTCCCGGCGGGTGTGGCCTGCGAGAGAGGATACTTGGATGAAGAGATGAGCCAGCTCCTCTGTGACCCCAGCAGCGAGGATAGCAAAGGGTTCCTCGACCCCAGCACTATGGAGAAGGTGACTTACTCGGAGCTCAGGAAGAGGTGTGTCGTGGATCCGGCCTCAGGCTTCCTCCTCCTGCCGCTGCAAATCACATTCCCAGGGCTGGGAGGGAGGGTGAGCAGCAGGGACCTGATGGACTCGGGCATCATCAGCCCTGACGTGTTCCGAGGCCTGGAGGAGGGAACGATCTCAGCCCAGGAGGTGGCAGAGAATGACATTGTTCAGCACTTCCTGCGCGGCACCAGGAGCGTGGCTGGTGTCCTCCTGCCTTCGGGGGAGCGGAAAAGCCTCTACCAGGCGCTGAGGGAGCACCTCCTCGTGCCTGGTGCTGCTCTCATGCTCCTGCAGGTCCAGGCCTCCACGGGCAGCCTGGCAGACCCCGTGAAGAACAAAAGCTACTCAGTGGATGAGGCTGTCAGGGTTGGTCTCATCGGCCCAGAGCTGTACGAGAAACTCTCCTCGGCTGAGAAAACTCTCACTGGCTACAGGGACCCCTCCACCGGGGAAATGCTCTCTCTGTTCCAAGCCATCCAGAAGGGCTTCGTTCCCAGGGATCACGGCCTGTGCCTTCTGGAGGCTCAGGTGGCCACGGGAGGTGTGATTGCCCCAGGCAGGCACCTCCGTGTCCCCACGGAGACCGCCTGCGAGTGGGGCTACCTGGACGAGGCCACCAGGCAGCTCCTCTCCAGCCCCCCTGACGAGGTGAAGGGCTTCTTCGACCCCGGCTCCAAGGAGAAGCTGAGCTACGCGGAGCTGCTCCAGCGCTGCGTCACCGATGCCAGCACGGGGCTGCTGCTGCTGCCCCTCGGCACCCAGGGAGCCCAGGAGGGAACGCTCGCCTTCTTTGACAGCAGGACCCAGACGGCTCTGGAGAACACACAGGTACCCATGGCTGCAGGGAAGTTCAAGGGCAAGTCGGTGTCCCTCTGGAAACTGCTCTTCTCCGACTACATCCAGGCTGAGCAAAGAGCTGCGCTCGCTCAGCAGCTCCGGGCAGGAACGCTCTCCCTGCAAGGACTGGCAGAGGCCATCAGAGCCACCGCTGAGGAGAAGGCTGCCACTGCTAATGTCACCTTCAAGGGCCTGAGGGACCAGGTGACGGCTGACCAGCTCCTGAGCTCGGAAATTATCAACAAGGACTTGTTTAAGAAACTCAAGGAAGGAGAAACGTCGGCCAAAGAAGTGGTGAGCATGGACACCGTCAGGAAGTACCTGCAGGGCACGGGGAGCATCGGTGGGCTGCTGCTCCCCGACTCCCAGGAGAAGATCAGCATCTACCAGGCAAGGCGGAAGGGACTCCTCAGGCCAGGAACGTCTCTGATCCTGCTGGAGGCGCAGGCTGCCACTGGCTTTGTCATCGACCCCGCTGCCAACCAGAGATACTCTGTGGATGAGGCTTTGCGAGCAAACGTCATCGGCCCGGACGTTTACGACAAGCTGCTGGCTGCGGAGAAATCTGTCACTGGCTACAGAGATCCTTACTCGGGGGACAAGATCTCCCTGTTCCAGGCCATGCAGAAGGATCTCATCGTCAGGGACCACGGCATCCGCCTGCTGGAGGCCCAGATCGCCACCGGCGGCATCATCGACCCTGTCAACAGCCACCGCATCCCCGTGGAGGTGGCCTACAAGCGCGGCTACTTCGACAAGAAGATGAATTTAATCCTCTCCGACCCCAGCGACGACACCAAGGGCTTCTTCGACCCCAACACGCACGAGAACCTGACGTACCTGCAGCTGAAGGAGAAGTGCATCACCGAGCCCTCCACGGGGCTCTGCCTGCTCCCTCTGAACAGCAGGAAGCGGCAGTTCGTCGACGAGGCCACCCGGCAGCTGTTCCGCAGCTCCTGGCTGCCCGTCAGGTTTGGGCGCCTGCGGGGGGAGAAGGTCTCCGTGTGGGACCTGCTGAACTCCGAGTACTTCAGCGAGGGGAGGCGCCGGGAGATTTTCAACCACTTCCAGCTGAGGAAGCTCAGCCTGGAGCAAATCCGACTCATGCTGGAGGAGGAGATGAAGAAATGGGCTCCCATCAAGTTCCCGGCCATGAGAGGCAACGTCAGCGCTTACCACCTGCTGGAAACGGGCGTCATCGACAGGGCCCTGTTCGAGCAGGTGCTGGAGGGCTCTGTCACCCCGGAGCAAGTGCTGCGCATGGACTCCGTCAGGAAGTACCTCTATGGCTCGGGCAGCATCGGGGGCATTGTGCTCCAGCCATCCAACCAGAGGATGAGCATCTACGAGGCCATGAAGCAGAACATCATGGTGCCGGGGGTAGCCCTGCCCCTGCTGGAGGCCCAGGCTGCCACGGGCTTCATCATCGACCCCGTGAGCAACCAGAAGCTCCGTGTGGATGAGGCGGTCAGGGAGGGAGTCATCGGGCCAGACGTCCACGAGAAGCTGCAGCAGGCGGAGGGGGCCGTGACGGGCTACAAAGACCCTTTCACGGGCAAGAAGATCCCCCTTTTCCAGGCCATGAAGAAGGGCCTGATCGCGGACAAGCAGGCCATGCAGCTCATGGAGGTGCAGATGGCCACGGGAGGCATCATCGACCCTAAGTGTGGCCACTACCTCCCCCTCGAGTCGGCCCAGCAGCGAGGGTGCCTGGATGAGGACACGAGCAAGGCTCTTTCCCAGCCCAGCGATGACCACAGAGCCTTCTGCCTGCCCGACAGCAAAGAGAGCCTGAGCTACGCCGAGCTCATCCAGCGCTGCCAGAAGGACGACGTCTCTGGCTTCCACCTGCTGCCTCTGGCACAGACAGCTGCTCCTGCCTACACCGATGAGCAAATCCAACGGATCTTCAAGGAAACCGTGGTGAAGGAGAAAGGAGTCTCCCTCTGGGAGCTCATGCACTCGGGGTATTTCACCGAGGAGCAGAGGAGAGACTTCACGGAGAGGTTCCGGTCAGAGGAGCTCTCGCTGGAGCAGCTGGTCGCTCTCGTGCTCAGGCTGGTGGGGGAGATGGAGATGAAAGCCAGGACCCAGATCTCCCTGGAAGGCCTGAGGGGCAGCATCCCCGTGGTCTGGCTGCTGGACACGGGCATCATTTCTGAGAGGACGTTTGAAGAACTGGCTCAGGGTGTAAGAACTCCCGAAGAAGTGGCCGCAATGGAGAGCGTAAAGAGGTACTTGCAGGGCACAGGCAGCATTGCTGGGGTCTTCATAGAGGCGTCCAAACAGAAGATGAGCTTCTATGAGGCCATGAAAAACAATCTCCTCCTCCCTGGCACTGCTCTGAGGCTGCTCGAGGCTCAGGCAGCCACAGGATACCTGACTGACCCCGCGACAAGCCGGAGGCTCAGCGTGAGGGACGCCGTGAGAGCTGCTGTTGTTGGGGAAGAGCTCAGCGAGAAACTCCTCCTGGCTGAGAGGGCTGTGACAGGCTACACAGACCCCTACACCGGGAGCTCCATCTCCCTGTGCCAAGCGCTCAGGAAAGAGCTCGTCCCCCTGGCAGAGGCTGTGCCCTTGCTGGAGGCCCAGCTGGCCACGGGAGGGGTCGTGGATCCCATCCACCACATCCACCTGCCGCTCCAGGCTGCCTGCAGGCACGGCTTCTACGACGAGGACCTGAACCAAACCCTCTCTCAGCTGGACGACAGCACCAAGGTCTTTTTTGACCCAAACACCAAGGAGAACGTGACCTACCAGCAGCTGAAGGAGCGGTGCATTCGTGAGGAGCAGTCGGGTCTGTGGCTCCTGCCCCTCTCAGAAAATGCCATGTTCTGCGTGGATGAGCAGACCATGAGGGTGCTGAAATCCGTGACTGTGTGTGTCAACGTGGGGCGGTTCAAGGGACAGACCGTGTCTGTCTGGGACCTCCTCAACTCCGAATACTTCTCGGACAGCAAGAGAAGGGAGCTGGTGCAGAAGTACAAAGATGAGAAGGCTGAAGTGCTGCAGGAAATCACAACAACTATCACCACGATCATCCAAGAGACTGAGGCGCAAGGCAGGAAGTTTGCGTTCAAGGGCCTGCGGAAAAGAGTGTCTGCCAGCGACCTCTTCCAGTCCCAGCTGATAGACAAAAAAACCCTCGACGAGCTCAACCAGGGGAAGAAAACAGTCAAAGAAGTCACTGAAATGGAGTCTGTCCGCAGGTACCTGGAGGGCAGTAACTTCATAGCAGGGGTGCTTATACAGCCCAGCAATGAGAAGATGAGCATCTACCAGGCCATGTGGAAGGGCATCCTGAGGCCAGGCACCGCCCTGGTGCTGCTGGAGGCGCAGGCGGCCACCGGCTACATCATCGACCCCGAGAAAAACAAGAAGTTTTCAGTGGAGGAAGCGTTAGAGGTGGGTCTGATCGGAGGGGAGGTGTTCGAGAAGCTGCTGTGTGCCGAGAGAGCCGTGACGGGCTACACCGACCCCTACACCAAAGCCCCAATGTCCCTGTTTGAAGCCATGAAGCAAGGGCTGATTGTGAAGAGCCACGGCATCCGCCTGCTCGAGGCCCAGATCGCCACCGGCGGCATCATCGACCCCGTGCACAGCCACCGCCTGCCCGTGGAGGTGGCCTACGAGCGCGGCTACTTCGACCAGGAGATGAACCAGATCCTCTCCGACCCCAGTGATGACACCAAGGGCTTCTTCGACCCCAACACTCACGAGAACCTGACGTACATGCAGCTGCTGGAGAGATGTGTGCAAGACCCAGAGACTGGGTTGTACATGCTGCAAGTTGTGAAGGAGGGAGGAAAGTACTTCTACATCGATGAGTCCACAAAGCAGGCTCTGCGCTCACAGCCCCTTCAAGTGAAAGTGGGGAAGTTTAAGGACCAAGCAGTTTCTGTCTGGGAAGTCCTCTGCTCTCACTACATCTCAGAGCAGAAAAGGAAAGAGCTGGTGATGCAGTACAAGAGCAAAACGCTAATGCTGGAAGAGCTGATATCCCTCATCTTAAAAATCATCGAGGACACGGAGAGAAGAGGAGAAGCCCTCAAGGTCAAGGGACTGCGGGGGGAGGTGTCGGTGTCAGAACTGTTCGACTCTGAGATAATTGACAAGAAAACTCTGGACCAGCTGCAGGATGGGAGTCTCACACTTGCCAGCCTCACAAAGAGGGACACCATCCGAAGGTACCTGGATGGCACCGGGTGCATCGCCGGGGTCCTCCTGCCACTGAGGAAAGAGAAGATGAGCATCTACCAGGCGCTGAAGAAAGGCCTCCTCACAGAGCAATGTGCGCTGGGGCTGCTGGAGGCACAGGCGGCCACCGGCTTCCTCACTGACCCCCAAAACAACCAGAAGCTCTCTGTGGACGAGGCTGTCAGGTCCGGGCTGGTGGGCAGCGAGCTGCGGGAGCTGCTGCTGGCGGCAGAGAAAGCCGTGAGTGGATACGCAGATCCTCAAACAGGAGAGAAGATATCTCTCTTCCAGGCTGTGAGACAGAAGATAATAGTCAGGGATCACGGCATCCGCCTGCTGGAGGCCCAGCTTGCCACTGGTGGCATCATCGACCCCAGGCACGGCCACCGCCTGCCCGTGGAGGTGGCCTACGGACGTGGGCACCTGGACGAGGACACGTTCCTCCTGCTTTCGGATCCAGACCACGGCAGCAAAGGCTTTGTGGATCCCAACACTCAGGAGAAGATCAGCTACGCTCAGCTCCTGCAGAGGTGTGCCAAGGACGGGGAGAGCGGCTCGTACCTGCTGCAGGTCCTGGAGAAGGAAGGTGATTACTTCTACATCGACGAGCAAACGAAAACTGCCCTGATGTGCACAAAGGTCCAAGTGCCCGTGGGAAAATACCAGGGGCAGGAGTTATCGCTGTGGGAACTTCTCTGCTCCGAGTACATCACGGAGGAGAAAAGAAAAGAACTGGTGAGAAAGTACAAAGTGGAATCCCAACACATTGTGCAAGGAATCATTGAGACAATACTAAAGATCATTAGAGAAAAAGAGGAGAACAGGAGTGACGTCTGGTTCCAGGGACTCCGACAGCAAATTACAGCATCAGAACTGCTCAGTGCACAGATAATTACAGAGGAAACAATGGAAAAACTCCACGAAGGAAAGGAGACGGCACAAGAAATAGCACAAACAGAGAGCGTGAGGAGATACCTTGAGGGAACTGGAAGCATCGCCGGCGTGCTGGTGCCCTCCAAGGCCCAGCCCGGCACGCTGGAGAAGATGAGCATCTACCAGGCCATGTGGAAGGGCATCCTGCGCCAGGGCACGGCGCTGGTGCTGCTGGAGGCACAGGCGGCCACCGGCTTCCTCGTCGACCCCGTCCGCAACCAGAAGCTCTCTGTGGACGAGGCCGTGGCCTCTGGGCTGGTGGGCAGCGAACTGAAAAACAAACTTCTCAGTGCCGAGAGAGCCGTGACAGGCTACACCCATCCCTACACAGGACAAAAGATGTCCCTGTTCCAGGCCATGAAGAGGGAGCTGATCGTCAGGGACCACGGCATCCGCCTGCTCGAGGCCCAGATCGCCACCGGCGGCATCATCGACCCCGTGCACAGCCACCGCCTGCCCGTGGAGGTGGCCTACGAGCGCGGCTACTTCGACCAGGAGATGAGCCAGGTCCTGTCGGACCCCGGCGACGACACCAAGGGCTTCTTCGACCCCAACACGCACGAGAACCTGACGTACCTGCAGCTGCTGCGCCGCTGCGTGCCCGACCCGGACACGGGGCTGCTCATGCTGCAGCTCCTGGACAAGGGCTCCGTGCTCTACCAGCTGAGCGAGGATGCCCGCAAAGCCCTGCAGGCCGCCCGCACCAGCCTGGCCCTGGGGCTCTTCCAGGGCCAGAGCGTCACCGTCTGGGAGCTCCTCTTCTCCCGCTACGTGCCCGACCAGCGGCGCCAGGACCTCCTGCGCCAGTACAAGGCGGGCACGCTCAGCGTGCAACAGATGATCGACCTCCTCACGGCCATCGTCACCAGGGCTGAGGGACAGGGACACAGTGCCGGCGTGGGCCCCAAATCCACAGAGAGAGAGCTGCTGCCAGAACCCGTCCAGAACGGCAGTGCCGCAAACTCCCAGCGGGAAAGGGAACAGGAGAGGGAGAAGGAGAGGGAGAAGGAGAAGGAGAAGGAGAGGGAGAAGGAGAAGGAGAAGGAGAAGGAGAAGGAGAAGGAGAAGGAGAAGGAGAAGGAGAAGGAGAAGGAGAAGGAGAAGGAGAAGGAGAAGGAGAAGGACCAGGGGCAGGAGCTGGAGCTGGAGCGCTCCCTCAAGTCCCACACCGTCCAGGTCTCAGCTGGAGGCTTCCACGGCAGGAAGGTGTCCCTGTGGGAGCTGCTCTTCTCCAAGTTCGTGTCGGAGGCCAAGCGTCAGGAGCTGCTGGGGCAGCTGCGGGCAGGGAGCCTGGCGCTGGCCCCGCTGGCCACGCTGCTCACCCTCCTGGTGGAGGAGGCGACGCAGCGCAGCAGCAGCGTGAAATTCACGGGGCTGCGGAGGCAGGTGAGCGCCTCGGACCTGCTGGACTCGGGCATCATCGACACGGACACGCTGGCCGAGCTGGTGCAGGGCGCCAGGACGGTGCAGGAGGTGACGCAGATGGCCTCGGTCAAGCGCTACCTGGACGGCACGGGCGTCATCGCCGGCGTGCTGGTGCCCTCCAAGGCCCAGCCCGGCACGCTGGAGAAGATGAGCATCTACCAGGCCATGTGGAAGGGCATCCTGCGCCAGGGCACGGCGCTGGTGCTGCTGGAGGCACAGGCGGCCACTGGCTTCCTCGTCGACCCCGTCCGCAACCAGAAGCTCTCTGTGGACGAGGCCGTGGCCTCTGGGCTGGTGGGCAGCGAGCTGCACGACAAGCTGCTGTCGGCCGAGCGGGCCGTGACGGGCTACACCGACCCCTACACGGGCGACAAGATCTCCCTGTTCCAGGCCATGAAGAGGGAGCTGATCGTCAGGGACCACGGCATCCGCCTGCTCGAGGCCCAGATCGCCACCGGCGGCATCATCGACCCCGTGCACAGCCACCGCCTGCCCGTGGAGGTGGCCTACGAGCGCGGCTACTTCGACCAGGAGATGAGCCAGGTCCTGTCGGACCCCGGCGACGACACCAAGGGCTTCTTCGACCCCAACACGCACGAGAACCTGACGTACCTGCAGCTGCTGCGCCGCTGCGTGCCCGACCCGGACACGGGGCTTTATTTCCTTAATGTTTTTAAGAAATAATTGTAAAACCTTTTGATTTTTTTTCCTTGTTTTTGCCTTGGGAAAGAATGTTGCCATTGTGAACAATTCTTTTGGTCCTTGTCTTTGTCTTTATTTTTTTTAAATTTTTTTTACCGTTTTTGATCCCAGTGAGGGAATTTCCTTCATGATCTCTTTTCTTTGCCACCACCCACCCACACCAGGTGCTGCTTTGAAGTGCCTCCCCCGGGCAGCGTTGGTGCAGCACATTGTGCCTTTCTCCTTGGTCTCCTTTCAGGAACAGAGGAGTCAGCCTGGGTTATCCCAGGTCACTTTGGTGACGTGTGCCATCCTCCTTTTCCTCACCCAGGTTAAATGCAGGTCTCTTTTCCGTATGGGCGTTGCTGTGAGAGGTATTTTTATTCTCTTCTGCAGTTTTTTTGTGTATGCCAGCTATTTTCCCCAGAAGCTTCTCAGGACGATATTCGGGTTGGGGTTTTCAAGCCTGAGCTTTGCATGGAGAGCAGATTTCCGTGTGGGCAGGATGCCAGGCCTGTGTTGGGTGTCGGTGGTGCAGGACACATCATCTGTGTTTGCTCTCCATGCCTCAGCCTGCCCTGCTTTTCTGGGAGTGCAGACAGCCTCAGCACGGAGCAGTTTGGTCTCTCGCTGTGCTTCCCCTCCCTCCGTGAAACCTCTGTGGGGATGGATCCTCTTGGAGGAGCTTCCATTGCCTCCTGCCCCTGCAGGGTTGGATCCTCTTGGAGGAGCTTCCATTGCCTCCTGCCCCTGCAGGGATGGATCCTCTCAGGAGCTGAGAGCACACATGGCTGTGCTGCTTTCTGTCTGTCCATCCACAGCAGAGCCTCTGTTCCCTCCTGCCCCTGTGGGGATGGATCCTCACAGGAGCTGAGAGCACATGTGGCTGTGCTGCTTTCTGTCTGTCCATCCACAGCAGAGCCTCTGTTCCCTCCTGCTCCTTTTGTCCTCCTGTGTCCTGAGCTGACTCGGCCCACGTGCCACGCTCCAGGAGAGGAACGGCCCCGGAGCCACTCTTCCATGGAGTTCAGGGATGAATAATTGTACTGCTGTTTAATAGAAGGAAACTTTCCCTCTTTAAATGTGCTGCCTTGGGCCGTTTGACTTAATTAACCTGGTAATGTCCCGGAAAATGGACTTCTACAGCTGATACCTGGGAACAAGAGTAGAGGAGCTGTGGGACTCCTCGCCATAACCTGCTGAGAGAGCTGCACAGGCTCAGAAAGAGATAGGACAAATTAGTGAGAGAGAAGTCCCAGAATCATGGAATGGTTTGGGTGGGATGGGAAGGTCCCTTCCCACCCCCTGCCCTGGGCAGGGACACCTTGCCCTGTCCCAGGTTGCTCTGAGCCCTGTCCAGCCTGGCCTTGGACACTTCCAGGGTTGGGGCACCCTGCCCCAGGGTCTCCCCACCCTCGCAGGAAGAATTCCTTCCAATATCCCATCTAAACCTACTTTCTTCCCATCTGAAGCCATTCCCCCTTGTCCTGTCACTCCAGGCTCCTGTCCCAAGCCTCTCTCCAGCTCTCTTACAGCTTCCCTTTAGTTCCTGGAAGGCCACAACAGCTTCTCCCGGGAGCCTTCTCATTCTGGAAACTCAATCCTCCCTTCCAGGGAGGCGAACAGGAGCAGCTGGTGTGGGGTCACGGGGCTGAGTCTGCGCTGCTGCTGGGACACCCAACAGTGTCAGTGCCAGCTCAGTGCCCCTGCGGCTGCTGCCACGCTTTGGGACACTCCCCAGGACAGGGCACAAGCCACCCTGGGCTCTGGCAGCACCTGGGGCCTGGGACCAGCAGGTGCTGAGCTGAGGCCTCCAGGATATGGAACACTGAGCACAGGGAGGAGTGCCAGCCCCCACGGGGTCCTTGTCCTCTGTGCCTCCTCCCCTGCCTCCCTCCCTGCCTTCCCTCCCAGTCCTTACAGCCATGGAATCACTTGGGGTGGGAAAGCCCTGTGGGAACATGGATGGATCCAACCTCTCCCCAGCTCAGCCAGTGTCCTGTGGGAACATGGATGGCATCCAACTGCTCCCCAGCACAGCCAGTGCCCTGTGGGACCATGGATGGATGGATCCAACCTCTCCCCAGCTCAGCCAGTGTCCTGTGGGACCATGGATGGATCCAACCTCTCCCCAGCTCAGCCAGTGTCCTGTGGGACCATGGATGGATCCAACCTCTCCCCAGCACAGCCAGTGTCCTGTGGGACCATGGATGGATGGATCCAACCTCTCCCCAGCACAGCCAGTGCCCTGTGGGACCATGGATGGATCCAACTGCTCCCCAGCACAGCCAGTGCCCTGTGGGACCATGGATGGATCCAACTGCTCCCCAGTACAACCAATGTGAATGGCCAGGGGGTCTCTGTTTGTCAGACCTGAGACACAGCAGCTCCCCCAGAGAGGGGTCCCCCAGGGAGGGGTCCCCAAGGGAGGGGTCCCCAAGGGAGGGCTCCTCCAGAGAGGGGTCCCCCAGAGAGGGGTCCCCAAGGGAGGGGTCCCCGAGGGAGGGTTCCCCCAGGGAGGGGTCCCCATGGGGCAGCTCTCCAGGGGCCTCCAGCTCTCTTCTGGCCGTTCAGGGAACCTCCACAAGGAAAGCAGCCTGAGGCTGTCAGCGTTCAGCTCTTAGGTGATTTCAGCTCAGTGATTCCAGCTCAGCCTCGCGAGGTCACCCCAGGCTGACTCAGGGGAAGGGAGAGAGGAGCCTCCCACAGCGATTCCGCCGGGGTAGCCTTTATTTGTGCAGCACCTCGCGAAGGGGAGGGCAGGGACGGAGCTCCCTGGTGTCTGAGGAACATTCTGGGGTCCTTGGAGGGGTACAGGGGTGGGTGTGAGGGGGTAGGGATCTGCATAAAATCTCCCAGAGGATCAGGGTCCTGTTTTCTCTCACTCTCACCAAGAAGTGCTGTGTTCTCCAAGGGCTCCTGCAGGGGAGTTGTGCAATTCTCCTTATCCCTAGCACTCCTCCCTCCACAGCAGGGCCCTGCTGAGTTTATCTGCCTCCACACACCAAGGCCACTTCTCACCCCTGTCCCCAGGTGTCACCTCCACAGCTTTATTGAACTCTTCCAGGGGTGGGGACTGGGCAGCGGTGCCAGGATGGACAGGAGCCCTTTCCAGGAGGAGTTTTTGCAATATGCCATCCAAACCTCCCCTGGCACAGCTTGAGGCTGTTCCCTCTTGTCCTGTTCCTTGTCCTCTGCGAGCAAGGAGACCTAGCTCCAACCCCACCTGGCTCCACCCTCCTGTCACGGAGCTCTAGAGAGTGAGAAGGTCCCACCTGAGCCTCCTTTTCTCCAGGCTGAGCCCCCCCAAGATCCCTCAGCTGCTCCTGGGGCTCCAGACTCTTCCTCAGCTCTGTTCCTGTCTCTGGACACACAGGCAGCACTGGGGCTGGGGAGATGAGGAACTGGAGCATCTCTGAGGGACATGAGGGACTGGAGCATCTCTGAGGAACAGGAGGGACATGAGGAACTGGAGCATCTCTGAGGGACAGGAGGGACAGGAGGAACTGGAACATCTCTGAGGGACATGAGGGACATGAGGAACTGGAGCATCTCTGAGGGACAGGAGGGACATGAGGAACTGGAGCATCTCTGAGGGACAGGAGGGACATGAGGGACTGGAACATCTCTGAGGGACAGGAGGGACTGGAACATCTCTGAGGGACATGAGGGACATGAGGGACTGGAACATCTCTGAGGGACAGGAGGGACTGGAACATCTCTGAGGGACATGAGGGACATGAGGGACTGGAGCATTTCTGAGGGAGATGAAGAACTGGAGCATCTCTGAGGGACAGGAGGGACTGGAGCATCTCTGAGGGCCAGGCTGAGGGACTGGAGCATCTCTGAGGGCCAGGCTGAGGGACTGGAGCACCTCTGAGGGCCAGGCTGAGGGACTAGAGCACCTCTGAGGGCCAGGCTGAGGGACTGGAGCATCTCTGAGGGACATGAGTGACATGAGGAACTGGAGCATCTCTGAGGGACATGAAGAACTGGAGGGACTGGAGCACCTCTGAGGGCCAGGCTGAGGGAGCTGGGCCTGCTCAGCCCTGAGAAGAGACACCTGAGAGGGCCCTGTGCAGTGAAGGGAGGTGCCAAGGCTCTGCTCCGTGGTGCCAATCACCAGGACATGTGGGCAGGAAGAACTTTTTTTCTGCGCGGTGACCGAGCACTGGCACAGAGAGCACAGAGGGTGTGGAGTCTCCCCCAGCAGAGACATTCCAGAGCCATGTGGACACAATCCTGTGCCGTGGGGCCTGTGATGGCCCTTCCTGAGGACCCCCACGAGGGCTCCTTCCAGCCTGAGCCACCCTGGGGTTCTGTCAGTCTGGGATTTCACAACCCCCCTGTTCCAGAGCACCTCCCGGATCCCTGGGTATCGGGAAGAGATTCCCCTGGGAGGGTGGGCAGGCCCTGGCACAGGTGCCCAGAGCAGCTGTGGCTGCCCCTGGATCCCTGGAAGTTTTCCAGGCCAGGCTGGATGGAGCTTGGAGCCCCCTGGGACAGTGGAAGGTGGCACTGGAGGTTGGAACTGGATGATCTCTAAATTCCCTTCCCACCCAAACCATCCTGTGACTCCTGAGCTCCTGGCAGAGGCACATGTGCTTTGCCCTGTGTGTGTTTTGGGAGTGCTTGGCCAAGCACCACAACTGGCACAGGTCTGCAGGTCCCCCGAGGCCACTGCCCACATCTGGTGTGGCCACAGTGGCCACGTGTGTGGCACTGGCCCTCTGAAGGTGTCGGTGGCCGGGCACCCCAGGGGCTGAGTGGGTGGCAGAAGGCTCAGGCACCCCAGGCGGAGCAGCCACGTTTATCCAGTGATGATCTCTGGGGCAAAGCCTCCCCTTGTGCTCCCAGCAGGACATGGTCCCAGCCCCACTGGTGTGGACATTGTACAGGACATGGTCCCAGCCCCCCTGGTGTGGGACATTGTACAGGACATGGTCCCAGCCCCCCTGGTGTGGGGCATTGTACAGGACATGGTCCCAGCCCCACTCCCCTGTCCGTGTGTCCTGGGGCTGGGGGACTGCACGGACAGCAGACCCCGACCCTGCACAGACCCCGACCCTGCACAGACCCCGACCCTGCAGTGGAGCTGCACCTTTGGCCAGCAGAGCCCACCAGGTCCAGTTAGGTCTGCACATCCTGCAGTGCCCAAGGTGAGCTCTGGAGATGCTCCTGTGAAAAACGAGGTTCACTCCTGGTAAAATGTTAAAAGGTTTAATCAGGGGTTAAATAAAAAGGAAAATAGGAGAGAGAAATAAAGCAAAGAGTTAATACAGCCAAGGGTGCTTGGCATGGTGCCAGGGGCACACCTTGGCTAACAAACCTCTTCTGTTAAATGCCCGAGTCTCATACATATTCACAGATCTCATCATTCAAATATTCCTTTTTTAGTATCTTTTGGGTTTCAAGCCCCCCCCATGCTGTCTCTGTTTCCTTCTTGCAGCTCTGTTTAAAATTTGATAATCCATGGTGGTCCAGTTCTGCTGAGCAAATCCTCTGCTCATCCTGTGCTCCACTTCCTGATCAATAAATTCTTCCTCCCTGTGCTCCACTTCCTGATCAATAACTTCTTCCTCCCAGGGTCTGTCACTGTTATCTTCCTCCAGGCCATTCAGGAGTGTGGGAACTTCCTTGTTTCTCTTTGCTGTTCCCTGAGTTAGTTACAAAAAGGAGCATTCTGCCTCTCATGCTATAATCCTGAGAAATCTCACTGCTATTTCTAAGGAACTCTATCCATGCAAATAAAACATCACCCACGTGACATTCATTGCGATATTTGCGAACAGCCAATGATATAAATATGCATTTATAACACCCCCACAGCCTCGGCTCTGGGGGGCTCGTGGGCTCGGGGCCCCCCTGGAGCAGGCACCGAATCAGCAGAGCTCTGTAGCTGTGCCCTGTGCCTCGGGGGGCAACAGGAGCCTGGCTGGGGGCAACCTGGGCCGGGTCTGAAGCGTGATCCTTGCCCTCGCTGTGCTGCAGAGCTGCCGGGAAGCCAAATGCAAACCGAGATCCCCGGGGATGGTGCGGGAAGCATTTCAGCACCACCCCAGTGACCCTGACACCATCCCCGCAGCTCTGGCACCCCCCCGGCACCCCCCGATGATCTCCCCCCGGACCCTGCCCCAGCCCGGGTGCCCTGAGCTCCAGGAAAATCCTGGCCCATCCTTTTTTCCCGGGAATCGCGAGTCGGGCGGAGGACACTGATAGCTCCTTTCCCACGGAGATCAGAGTTGTGCAATCTCGCCCGGCCAGGATAAAGAGCATTTTTGTCTGTGTCCGTGTCTGCCCGTGCCCGTCCCTGGGCGCGGGGCTGGGCCGCTCCTCGTGGCTCTTGAAAAGGAACATTTTTGTTATTCTTTCCTCCGGAGGCGCCGGCACTGAGAACAGGCGGAGCAGGGACGGCGGCCAGCGGTGCCTGTGGTGCCTTAAATGGCTCCCGAGAAACAGGAGCAGACAGGAATAAAGGGGAAAAAAGGTATTTATTTGAATAAATACCATGTGCACACTCTGGGCTCCAGAGGCTCCTGCCTCAGTCCATCCCAACATGGACAAGGACAGCTCCCGAGTTCTTCCCACTTGGATCTCAGCATCAATTCCCCAAGCAGGAGCCAGGCAAGGATGGAATTTGCCCAAGCTTGCCCCCCTGTCCCCAAGATTGTGGTTTGCAGTTGTTGTTCTGGGTGTCCTCGGAGAGCAAATTAGATGTTGTTATGTCTATCTTTGCATGAGAACAGCACTGAACGAGCTCCAGGAAACCTCAGTGACACTGGGCAGGGCAGGATTTGAAAAATAGAAAAGTTAAAACCTAAGGCATCACCTGCAGGGAACGGCAACGCTGCCGAGGGTCTCACCCTGCCG
>VZTN01012365.1:0-14388 GCA_013400515.1 Erpornis zantholeuca
ATGTCTTACAGACTGACCTTGGGTTTTCTCTTTCTCTCCCAAGGGGGCACAACGGGGTCCAATCCTGCATCAGTGCTTTGCGCTCCAACGTGAGTGGGCCTCATTGGAAGGGTATCAGTCCTGTGCCCCCCTCAATGCATGGCTTGTCCCCCTGCCATTTTTCCAACTCCCCTCAGACAAGTCCTGGCTCCCTTTCCCCCCTTTTCTCCTTCCCTTTTTTCCCAGAGGGCTGTCGTCTGTTTGGCTGCCATGGAGGACATGGAAACAATTAGCTTGAGTCGCTCTGCCAGGCCTGGCAGGAGCCTGGGATCTCAGCACAGCCCAGCAAAAGCCTCTTCCAAAATCATGTTTCTTGGAGCAAGCACTCAAAACCACCTGGAAAACATGAGGAGCTGTTCCCTTGCTGCCTGGCCCCAGTCTCGGCACTGTCACCCTCTGTCTGAACACTTGAGGGGAAGCTCCCTAGCTTTCTTCCTTTCTTCCCAGGAGATGACCCGGCTCCGAATTGGCATCGGGCGGCCAGAGGGTGATGTGACAGTGCCCAGCTATGTCCTGTCTCTGTTCAGTGCTGGGGAGCAGGAGAAGCTGGAGCAGATCCTTGCCCAGGCAGTGACCTGCCTGCTTGAGCACATCCAGAGCCGAGTGCTTGCAGAGCCAGGGGACATGGGCTGACACTAACCCCTGGGAATCCACCCTTGTGGCTCATGGATGGGGTGCTGTGGGCTCTCTGAAGTGACTGGGCAGCCTGGCTGGGTGCTGGGGCAGCCTCTTTCCATCCCCACACCCATCCAGGCAGCTCATGTCCCACTTGCATCCCTGCAGAGGCTCCATACCTCAGTTTGGCACTGAAATTAAATAGACCCTCACCCTGATTCTGCCCTGCTCCTGCCTCTCTTCCATGCGCCGCCTGCTGAGCTTGGGTTGTCCTTGACACTGCAGCTCAAATTCACATTCCCATCCCTGTTTGACCAGCACAGTCTGGAGGGAGGCTTTTAGTAAGAAATGGGGAGCATTAGGAGCTATTTCTGTAGAGTCCAAAGGCACTTCAGCTTTGTTGAGAAACTGGCAAGCACGAAGACCCTTGGATCTCGTAGCATGCTGCTCTCACTGAGCTGCAGCAAGTTTCAGGGCTGGCCTCACAATGTCTTAGAGTTCAGTGGTTTTGGCCAAAACTGTGGAGTTTCCAACAGCTGCAGGAGTTCTGGCTTCTCGCAGACTAGTTGCAGGTCTCATGGTGGAGAGGGTTGACCAAGGCAGTGTGTCCTCACCACTGCTGTGTCCCAGAGTCCTGGACTGTGCCAGCATGTCCTGGCCAGCTCCGTATCCCACAACTACTGAGACACCCAGAAAAGGCAGCTCCTCTCCTGCATCCCACTGGGCACTGGAACAAGCACTGGGACACTTTCTGGGTGACGTATACCACAGTGTTGCTGCTGCTTCCATCCTCTGCTCCAGCTGGCACCAGACTTTCTTCTGCTCCATCCCCAGCTCTTGAGCTCCTCCCCAAGCACTGAGGCTGCCTGGGACCAGGGGAAAAGCTGGAAAGCAAAAGTGTCCCCAACCTGTCATCCCTTCCTCACCCATATCTATACTGGCTGGGACCCTGCACTTGACCATCTCCTTCCTGTTCTCCAGTAGATCCACTTGGATCCTCAGGTCCCATGTGATCTGGAACTGGTTGTTTTCCTTCAGGCGGTCCCTGCTGTAGATGATCAACCTGCCCCAAATTATGCTTTCCTGAATCACTTGGTAGTCTCAGTCATCTCACTGTGGGTGTCTGCTACCAAGCCTCCACCTGCTGCTCCATCACCTCCATTCCTAGGGGAGAGATGAGCTCCCTGGAGATGCCACCCACCTTTCCCACACAAGGGTGAGCTTCAATCTTTCTCCCCACCCCATCTCCCTCCTTCCCCCTTACAGATTTCATTCCCAAAGTTCCCAGCTGGGGGAACTGCCAGACCCTTGTCCCTGCAGCACCAAGGTAACCCCAGTGAGTTAATGCCCTGGGGACTTGGGGCAATGCCAGCACCCAACACATCAGCTCAAACAGTCTGCTTTAATCCTCCCTGGGCTTCCACCATTGTACAAGGGACAAGCCTGGTCAGTGGCAGGAGGCCACCACAGGTACCAGCCCAAAATCCACTCCCCAATCCAGGCTGGTGGGTGACAGCAGAGTTCATATCACTCGAGACTGTCCTGGAGATGTGTCCTCAGCAGAGACAGAGCACAGTGCTCCTCTAGTCTCTCTACTTGGCAGGGAAACGCTTTCCTGGGGCAAATCCTGCCTTGGGTGGATTTGTCACATGCAGATTCAAAGAACCTTGTGGGGCTCTGTCCAGGTCAGCTGTATCTCTTGAGTGGGAGCAGTATCAGATCCTTGCCCACGGTGCTCCATGCTGGATCACAATCCCTCATCCCTAGGAGGCATGGACACAGACATTAGTGGCCACAGCAGGAGCAGCCCCGATTTGTTCACGCCTGCAGCCGAGGCAGTGGGGAGGGCTGTTTTCCACCCTCTCCGTCTGGCAGTTCCCAGGGCAGTTCTGCTGCCAGGACAAGCAACCTTAGGCAGAAAAAGTCTGACCCAGCATTAACTGTGGCCATGCTGCCCTGGGGCTGAGCCCGTGTGGGTCGCCTACCTTCCGGCCTGCGTGGCCACCCCACAGATGTACAGCCCCAAGGAGATCTACTTCTGAGAGGAGCAAGCAGTGTTGGGGTGAAACGTTCCCCTGGGAGATGCCCCAGCTCTTTCCACATTGAGGAGACTTTTGCAGCTGACAAAGGAGCATTCTCCCGTCCTCACTTGCAGGGCCAGGAAGCAGCATGGACACAGGGAGATGGAGGACCCTGTCCCCTGGTCCCCTCCAGCCCAGTGCAGCCTCACATGGGACCCCGCCCCTTTCCTCACCTGGAAGAGACAGTCTGGTCTCTGTTTCCCAGTGCTTTGAGTCTGATGGGGAGAGTTGCTGCCCCGTGACAAAAACAAAACTAGGCATGTGGGACACATCTGAGCATGGCACTTGCAGGGAGGTGCTCCCCACCTGCTCTGTCCCATGCCCAGGTCTCACAGCTTGGCTCACCATCAGAGCTCATCACGGGCCATGGAGCGGAGGTGGCCAGCACTGCCCCGTGAATCCCTCCGAGTCTTCTGCGAGTCAACCCAGTCAGTCTTCTTGGCATCGTCATCCCAGATGGTGGAGGTCTCGGTGTCACTCAGCCAGTTTCTGTCCCCAGCATAGTGAGTGGGATAAACCAGGAGGGGGTGAGCTGAGAACACCAGCAAGTCCCGTGGGGTGAAGTGCCGCTTGTAATCCTCACTGGGGAAAGGGAAGCAGACCCAAGAGGAGAAACTGGCTTACAGAACATGGCACAGGGG
Organism: Erpornis zantholeuca; assembly: GCA_013400515.1. Taxonomy (NCBI): domain Eukaryota; kingdom Metazoa; phylum Chordata; class Aves; order Passeriformes; family Timaliidae; genus Erpornis; species Erpornis zantholeuca. Next base: position 3,377 of record VZTN01012365.1, read on the forward strand.
AGAAAAAGCACTGGGGAAATCATATCAACCACCTAGGGAAGGCACCATGCTGGGCAGGGGATAGGGAGTGATATGGGGTACCAGGCATGGAGCCAGGGAAGTCTTGGGAGGCACTGTGGAGGGATTACAGAGAGGACAGGACCTGTCACTCCCCACCAGCTGGAGATGGCTCTGGCACAGAGTGGGTCTCTGGCACAGCATCCAGCTAGCCCTGAGCCAGTTGCTGTTATGCCTGCAAGCAGGGGGCTTCCACCTGTTCCTGGTGCACATCCAGAGAACTAATTTTCCCCTCCATCCACCTCCAGCCTGCCTTTTACATGCCTGATCCCTGTGTTTCTCCATCCTGCTCACCGGGTTTCCTAATCCCTTCTGTTCCACAACACCCACCCACTGGTGGTCACTCACACCCTAAATTGCCTCCTCCTCCCTAGACAAAGAGGGGCATGAAAATGCTCGAAATTGGGGCTGTGACCTCAACCAGGGGCGGGGGACCATACAGCCCCCCACCACCAGGGTACAGGGGGCTGCTCCCCACACCTTGCCATGGGGCCAGGACCCTGTGCAGGGCCCACATGAAGCCCCAGCTCTGTTCCACACTGGCGGAGGGCCATTTTCCAGCAACCAGTGGCCAGGCAGCAGCTGGCTGGGAATGAGCTCATGCTACAGATGTTTTCGTCCAGCATGAGTAATGCCTGCAAGGGGGGGTGCTGGGTGGGATGGTGACTGCGGAGAAGAAACCCATGGTCCCACACCGGCATGGCCAGATCAGCACCCTCCTGCACAACCTGCTCCTTACTTGGGGTGCTTGTCATACATGATGGGCAGATACTCATCCACTGGCAGCATTTTGGAGAGGGGTTTGGTGGCCAGCAGCTTCTGCGCCCCGTGGTGGGAGATGGCATAGGCCAGTGTCCAGTACGAGTACCCGGCCACCACCAGGTTCCGCACGCCCTTCACGGGTGCCTCATCCTCGTCATTCACCTGTTTCCTCCCCAGGTAGCTGTGGGGTGGCCAGGAACCATAAGAGCCAGCCCTGGGGACCCCCACCCCACATCCCCCTGGCCCCCACACCTACATGAGGTCCCAGTCTTGCTGAGCCTGCTCCAGCTCCTCCATCAGCTGCTGCAGGCGTGCTGGGAAAGCAGCCTCAAAGCGCACATCATCCTCAAAGACCACTGACCGCTCCAGCCCCTGGGACACAATCTGGGGGAGGGGACAGATATGCAAGCTTATCACAGCACCATGTTGGGCCATATTGAGGCCTCTGACCCTGCAGGGTATCCCTTTCCCCAGGTCCTCCAGACATCTGTGATGCTCACAGGGTTCCTGCCCACTGCTGGTGGCCCTTAGGAACCCCAGGGCCACTGTGGTCCCATACCTCCTTCCAGATATTGTAGTGGCTGAGGAAGCAGCCAACCTCACCCTTGGTGAGTGTGCGGCCGGAGAAGGGATCATGGTACCCAGGTAGCAGGTCCACACCCAGCACCTTGATGTCACTGCTGTTGAGGGTGCTGCAAGGTGAGGGGCTGCATCAGTGAGGTGCCCCTCAGCCACTCCCCGTCTCCTCCCCAGAGTAACACCAGGGGAATGGCTGAGTGGTCTCCCCATGGTCACCTGCCATCCACAGCATCCACCACCCGTGGAATGATCTCCAGCTCCTGCAGGGATGCCAGCATTCGCTGCCGCCGGTCTGGCCTCCGCACCAGATTGATCAGGAAAATCTAGGGAGGAAGGGGAGAGCCCCAACAATGGACCATGTTGTCATGAGAGACACATAGGCTGCCTGGCTACTGCAGGATGGGGCTTGGGCTTTGCCATGGATGGATGCAACCAGAGAGATGAACAGGGGGACACAAGTGGCTCCATTGGGCACTTACTTCATCAAAGCCCATTTTTGTGAGCGGCCTGGGCAGGAGAGAAATGTGCCTGGAGCGCTGCATGGGAGGACCATCCACTGTGGGGAGAGGAGACACCCTTCAGTGAAGCCTAGATTCCCCTGGCTGGGAGTCGGGGCTGACAGCCCTATGAGGACTTGGACACCTCCAGGACCTCTCCACCTATGGGCACTCACCCATGGCCTCCAGTGTGAGATGCACAAAGTTGGCATGATCATCCTCTAGTGTCTGGTGGGCCTTCACAGGAACATTGATGTAACCAAAGTGGTGCTGATTGCACACATGGACTTCTGCACCTGTCGGGTGACACAAGGTGAGCAGTACAGCACCTTCAAGACCCTGCACCCCCCCAAAACCCCCATCACCCTGACCAGCCTCCTGGCAGGAGTAGGCAAAGACAATGATGTCGTCGAAGGCCCAAGTGTAGTTGGGATGGGGCGGGTAGAAAGCCAATTGCGAGGTCTCCTCCTTACGCAGGTCGATCAGGAAGGTGGCATAGACCATGGGGACACGGAAGCAGCCCACCCGCTGCCGGTTCTTGGTGGGGAAGTAGTCAGCTGTTCGGCGATAGTATCCCTGTGGCACACCAGCACAATGCCTCCATGGTGGAGGGCTCCTCCACCATGGGGCTGTCTCATTCTCCAGGGCTTTCTGGGGATGTACCTGGGGTGTGATGCCACACCAGAAGTTGGAGTAGAAGGTCTGTGAGTCCAGCATGGGGGCCACCACTGACTTGTTCTGTGCCATGAGAAACTTGAGGGTCTGGTTGTTGGTCAGTATGCTGTCAGTGTCCACAAACTGTGGAGATGGCACAGGTTCTGGAGGCATGGAGAAACCCACCTCAGCCTCCAGCCCACCAGTGCTCCATGCCCCTTACCAGGATGTAGTCTGCCTGCCTCTCCCGGGCATAGGTGAGAGCTTCTTGTTTCAACTTCATCAAGTTTTCATAGCGTTTGTCACTCCAGTGCTTGGGACCAAGCTCATCAGGGTAAGAGCTGGGCAGGGGGAGGCAGGGGTTAACCTTGCTCGCTGGGAACTACGGGGCAGGCTGTTTGTGTCAGCAGGCTGAGTCAGCCCTGCTCTGCTTCGAGTCCTCCTGGCCCCCGGCCAGGGAGAGTTGATGCTGCTCCAGGAGCCCCTCACAGCCCACACCTGCCCCCACCACCACTCACCCAGCCTCACCTGGGCTCCTCTTGCACCTTCCAGGCCACCGAGTGATAGTCCTTTCCCACTGCCCCCAGCCACTCCTGCAGCATTGCCGTCGTGTTGTCCAAGTTGTGGTCTGTTGCGCACCTGGGGTGAGGGGACATCAGCCCCTGGGGGTCCTCCTCAAGGGACAACCAGGACCTCACCCTGCACTAGAAAAGCTCAGGGGGCCAAAAGACTGAGCCAGTGACAGACTTGCTTGGGAAAGTAACATGTAATTTGAAGGAACCAAGGTTGTGTAGGCAGGAGGGGGAATTTCTTTCCCCGTGCCACCGCCAGCCAGGCTGTTCCACGGCTCCCACCCCTCATCCCTGCAGCCCAGTGGCAGCCCAGTGGCAGCCCTGGACATGTTCTCCTCACTCCAGCCTTGTGACTGCCCACCATGAGCATAGCAGCACAGCCGCTTTGTCCCCCTCCCCTGCACCCCACAGCACCCCTGTCTGTCCCACTGTTCCAGCAGTGAGAGGAAAGGACTCAACTGGCAGCAAAAAATCCCCCTTTGAACATTCCCTTTGCCGGGCACCATCACCATTCCTAACTCTCCCAACCAACCTCAAACAATGTTCACAGGGACCCCAGCACAGACAGGGCTGAGCCCACTTTGCACTGCGCCAAACCCCACACTTTTCAGCACCCTCGACCTGTCAAAGAGCCCCAGGACATCCCCCAGACACTGGTGTCATGGGGATTTGACAGATTCAGAGGACAAGGCAGGATCTGTGTCTCCCCAGCTCCACGGGCTGCTCTTGAAACACCCTGCAGGGGCCTGCAGCTGGGGGTTCCTGGGAGGTGCAGCAGGTAAAGGTAAGGACCCCCCGCTCTTCCCCTGCCAGCAGTTGACCCCCACCCCAGCCCTGCCAGGATCCCTCTGCCGCCCCTGCCTCAGCTCCCCCCCAAAAGCAGCTGCAGAAAAGTTTCTGACAAGCTCCGGTGAGAGACAGAAGTGGCATGACAAAGAGGAGACAGGAGACTGTGCTTCCAATCAACCTCCAGCACGGTAAAGGGGGCTTGGGGTGTGTCACTGGGAAAGGGAGACTGAGTGTGAGCCCTGCAGGGAGAGGGAAGGCAGAGTCTGTCCCTGATGATGCAGAATCCCCTTGTGCCCAGGGGTCCCCTCCCTCATTAGCCCCATAGCTTCCTCAGGGGAAAGGTGCGGGTCCTGCCCCTTCGCCGCGGGGCAGCATGAGTCCCTCTCGGTTCCCTGCTGGATCCCACATGCGGAGCAGAGCCACCCCTAACATTTTGGGGCTGGGGACGCTGCTACCTCCCGAAGGTCTCTGTTGCCTCGCAGGCCCTTCAAATCTCTGTTCTGTCCACCCAGGCCCCTGTTACTCCAAGATCACCCCGAGCCCCCAGTTCCCCCACTCTCCCTAGTTCTGCTCCCCCCCAGCATTGTCTTTTGGGCCCCCCCTATCCCCGACTCTTCATTCTCCTCACAGTCTCCTTTATTAACCAGAACCTTCCTTCCCCCCCACTATCCTCATTCCCCGGGGCTCCCCATTATCCCCGTGGTCCCTGTCACTCCAGCATCCCGGCTCCCGCAGAGATGCCCATTCCCCTACAGCCCTCTCCTCCCCTAGGATCTCTGCTACTCTCCGCACCCACCGGCGTCCCGGCTACTCCCGGGGGTCCCGCTACCTCACCACAGAGCGATGCTGCCCGCGGGATAGTCCAAGCGCTCCAGGGCTCCCAGGCAGTGCGGCAGCGAGTGCTGCGCGTTGCGGGCCAGGAGGGCGAGTACCAGGCGCGGTGGGGCTGCCCCGGTGCCGATGCCCGTGCCCAACAGCAGAAGGAGGACGCAGAGCGGCTCCGCGGCGCCCATGGCGGAGGCAGCGGGCGGGGAAGGGGCGGGCTGGGACCCGCCGCGCTCAGCGCACCCCCCGCCCCCGGCCCGGCCCCGCCGCCGCCGCAAGCCCCGGGGGTGTGTTTGGGTCGGGTTTCCTTACATAGAGTCGATATCTGTGCAGAGCTCCGCACAGCCCACGGCTAGGGGGCGAGAGACCCCCGGATCCCCTCCCCGAGGATGCTCCTGGGCATCCCCATGTGCCCCCGGCCAGCATGCCGTTGGGTCCGCAGGATGCCTGCACGGCGTGGCTGGATGGGCAAGGGGATGGGGGGGCTCATAGTTTGGGGGAACATGGCCAGGGGCGCTGGTTGCCGGGGCAGGCGGAATCATGGACAAGGGGATCATGGTCAGAGATGTGGCTGGAGAGGGCTTGTACAGTAAGTGGTGGCTGAGTGGGCTCATAGCTGTCGTCCTCACTAAGGCAGCCCATCCCACTAGCCGTGTCTCACCCAGGTTGTCCTCCATGGCTGACCATTTGCAGCCCCACAGGCGCATCTGTGACGTGTCCGAGACACTGACAGGGTCAGGCCCAGGGTCTGTGGGACATTTGACCAAACCTTCTGGTTTTCCACCCAATCCATAAATACAGCTCAGCTCCCAGAGCAAGCGCAGGCCTGGAGATGGTCACGTCCTGCAGAGCAGTAACTCCGTGCTCCCCACCAGTAATGCCGAGTACCTCTCACTGTGGTGGCACCAGAGCCCTGGTGAGGGACCACCACATGGCCAAACCTGGGCCCACCCACATCATGCTCTCGCCGGCACCCTGATTCCCTCCCGGGAGGGGCTCCATCAGTGTGCAGCAGAGGGGCCGGGAAGTGAACAATCCAGAAACACCTGAAAGAAGCAACAGAGAGGGCGGGGGACTCACAGGACTCGGTAGTGGCTGCAAAGAGAGAAAAATGCTGTTTACATCCCCGGCTCCGACAAGTATTTCGGGAAGGGCTCGGCGCCAGCGCAGCCAGGAATTCCCAGCCATGGAGGAGCTGCGGGAAGGGGCAGGAACCCAAGAGCCCAGCACAGCCGGACCCATCCGTGTTCGTGTCCGGACTCCACCCATGTGCATCCCCCTTGGAAGGCTGAACGAGGGGCAGCCCCTCTCCCCTCCGCCGGAGCCCTCGAGCACGGCCCTGCGGCCCGGGGCGGGGTGGGGGCGGGTAAGGGCGGAGCAAGGGCCACACAGTAGCGGGGATGCCCGCNAGCCCGGGTCTGTCCGAACTGGATCTGATCCCCACGTCCCCACAACTCTCTCTCCCTGTCTTTCTTCATCCCTACATCCCATCATCCCTATATTCCTGATCACCACATCCCTCCATCGCTTCACCCCTCCATTCTTTCATCCCTGCTCTTCTTCACGCCTGCATCCCTTTTCTTCTTCATCTCTTCATTCCTTTATCCCTGCATCCCTTCCCTTCTTCATCCTGATATCCCCATGTCCCCATCATCCCTGCATCCTCTCTCAGGGTCACAGATGGACCTGCCCTTCCCCTAACGCCCCACACGGTTCATCCATCCAAACATAGCCATGGCCCCCCTGCCCTGGTACAGCCCTCGCCAACACTCCCTGGCTGTGAGCTCCAGAGCAGAGGAAGCGAGGGAGAGACTACCCTTCCCACAGCCCCATCACTCCCAAAGCAGACAGAGGAAGGGTGCCCACGACTGTGACATAGGGAAACTGAGGCACAGGCCAGTGAAATGTGCTACACACAGACAGGCTGGGTCTGGCAGAGGAACAGAACACTCTGTGCCTGTCCTCGCAAGCTCAGCTGGGGTCAGAATTATCCCTGCCTTTGCAATATGCCTTCCCCCCACATCCTGGCTGCTGCCAGGCTCACAATGGACCCTCAGAGCCCACTGAGAGCTAAGTGGCACCTTATAAGCAGTTTTGGGCATGCAATGGAAAAACAACCCCAAGTGAGTTCAGGGAGAAGGGGGACATGGAAATACCTGTCAGGGCACCTGGTGTGTGGTCCTCAGGGTGATGACCCACCCAGCTCCGTGATGTGGCTCAGCATCTCCATCTGCACCACACTGCTAACACAGGGCTCTGACAGCTCCTGTGCCCCAGGAGCTGGACTGGAAGGCAAGTGGCAGGTCCCCATAGGGCCTAGGGTGTCCCCATGGGGCTCAGAACATCTTCCACAGCTCCATGCATTCATGGTTATACCTGCAACACAGAGCCAGCATCAGGCCTGCAAGCCTGCCTAGAAAAGCACTTTCCCATCCCCAAGGCTCCAGGCAGGAGCAGCACTGCACAATGTCTACATGAGTATGTTTTCTCTTTTTTACAGGAAAAAGTTGCTTTTGGACCCAGGGATGAGGATTTGGGTCGTCTGCCACCTCTCTCCACCCCTTCCTTGAAATTTCTAGGGTCTTCAGCAAAGCCTTTGAAAAGCTCCGGGTTCCTCCAATGCCATGTTTTCTGCTTTAAAAGCCTCAACCTTGGTTGCAAAAGGAAAATATTTAAAGATATGTGTGTGTATGTATATATGTATCTATAAATGCAGATATTCTGTGTGTGTGTGCATGGCCGGGGCTGGTACAAGTCCCTTGGTCAACAAAAAATTTTATTAATCTTATTTCACAAGAAAAAACATCCTGGGGACCCAACTGGCTGTCCCAAGTCCATGGTACCCCCAAGGGTCCCAATTCCCACACCATGACACTGCCCAAGTGATGCTGTCCCTTCCAGACTTGCCTTCTCCAGACCTCCCCTGATTTACCCAGCCTCAAAACATCAGCCCTGTTTTCTGCTGGTGAAACTGAGGCACAGAGCCCTCCCCCCTGCCTCTCAGCCTCCCAGCAAGTGCCTGTCCAGAGGGAACTCTGGAACCAAGGAAGTGCCAGTGAATCTACCATACCCTCTGCTATGCAAGACCCTCATCCTGAGCCATTCTAGCTGCTCCAGATGTTTTCACCACCTCCCAGCTCTTGGGTAGCTCAGGAGGCCAGCACTCCCCTCTCAGTGCTCCCCTCCCCTTCCAGGTCTCTGTTAAACCCATCACATCTATGGGCACTGCTCCACTTTCTTCCTTGCAGGCTGCTTCTGCAGCAAGCAAAAACTACAGATCTTCCCACACAGAAAAATACAGGGGAATTTATGCCATCTTGGAGGGATTTTGGCTACCCTGGGAGGGATTTTGGCCACCCGGGGGGATTTTGGCCCACCCAAGAGATGTTGTGCCAGAGGAGATGGAGGTTGATGGGAACAGCATTCTCATCCTGGCTGTGGGGAAATTTGCACCACTGTAAATGAGGCAGGGATACACTGCCAGTGTCCCCCAAACCTCAACCCGTTGGGAGACAGACTGGGGTCTTTCTGGTGGGCTGTGAAATTCTAGGAGTGTGAAGGCTTCCTGGGGGTCACTCTTTATGTCCTGCTGGGAGCAGGCCATGATAGGGCCATGCTAGGGCCATGCTAGGGCCATGCTCCACTCCACCTGCAAGGCACTGCCACCCTTGGAGCCACATTCAAGCCCTGCAGTGGCCAAATCCTGACCCTCCTGGGTGGCACAGCTGGTTCAGCCTCAGAATGGTCCCTTTTCTCCCCAGTCTGGACCACACCTTTTGGCATCAGGGCCAGCAGCACCTGGGCCCCCCAGGCCGCTGTCAGTGGGCAGAGGGACATTTCCCGCAGCAAGGGGAATCTGAGGCAGGAAACCAATGCTAAGCTGCCTCAGCCCCAGCGGGCAGGGATAGTCTGCATATGCTGAGGCTTCACTCCAAGACAACAGGGACCTGCCCTCTGTCCCCCCCCCCGATGCCACTTCTCAGAGGGACCGCGACAGAGGGGTACCTGATGTACCAGGTCCCCCTGCGATGCACTGACCCTTGCACTCCGTCCCCTCCCTCCTCTCCCCACATTGGGGCTGACGGCCGGTCCCGTCCCAACCCGGGGCAGCTGTGGCAGAAAACAAAGCTGTCCCTTTCGGCACAATACCCTTCTGTCCCCCCCCAGCTGCTGACCGCTGGGGTGGGCAGCGGCTGGGCTGGGAGGCGTCGAGGGGCTGTGCCAGGCCCCCGCTGGCAGGGGACAATGTTGGCAGTGATGGAGAGTAGGTATTTCAAAAGGTTTTGTTTTCGGGTTGACCCGCCGAGCCGGCATGACCCCGGAGCCCCCCACCCAGCCCTGCTCCTCTGTCCCAATAGAAACCGGCCACATTCCTGACCTCGGGGTGGGGGCGGGGGGGGAAGTTTCAAACCTCCCCGGGAAGGAGACAATGGGGGTGTCAGGGCAGTGATTTAGGAGGGGGGGGCTCTTTCCATCACAAAGGCGAGACAAAGGCGCTCGACGCTGGGAAAGGGGCTTCGGCGGCGGCTCAGGAGACGGGCCGTGGTATTGTGCCTGGCCAGCCGGCCTCAGCAGCAGGGCTGCCAGGGCCCACCGGCTCCCACTGGGTCCCATCGGGTGCCAGAAGATGCCACTGGGTCCCATTTGCTCCCACGTCTCTTCACCCCAGTCCGTACTGCAGCCTTCCCCACGGCCACCCTGGAGACCACAGTCTGGTGGCTTCATGGATATCACCATGACCTATGGTGGGAAGCAGTGAGTCCCCCATCCCCACGTGAGGTGGCTGAGGAACCCCTTCTCCCCACAGTTCCCCAGTCCAGGGGGCTGGCCAGGGGCCAGCCCATCCTTTGGGCACCCCATGGATCAGGACTCAGACTGGGGCCAGGCCCCCCACGGACAGCTGTCCCTGACCCGGGGGATGCTCAGACACAGAGCCCTGAGCTCCCCTCCCCATCAGCCCTCCCGGGTGTCCAGGGTCAGGGTTCCATTCTCCTCTGCAGTGGCTAGTCCCGGTTCCGAGCGCCGGCGGGAGATCAGCAGCTCCTCTGTGAGCAGTTCAAAGGGGCTTTGTGCACCTCGGGGCTGCCGGCACCCAGCACCACCAGCCACCGCCGGCACGGGCACCGCACCGGTGCCCACCCTGCCCACACCTCGCAGCCTGCGCCCCTCACAAACCCTCCTCTTTGCAACTGTCCCCTGTCCGACCTTCCTCCTCCATCTCTGTAGGTCTCAGCCCCTAAACCGTGGCATACCCCCCCACCCAAAAAAAAAAAAGCCAGGAAATTGTTTAAGCAGACGCCCAACTTACAGTGTCCTCTGCTGCCGAGCTGATCTCCAGTCAGTGTCCCAGCGACGAAGGGATCGGAGCCTGCACGGAGAGGAGAGTTTTTTTACAGGAGAAATATTTTTCTTCCGGTGCTGGACGGCTGATCCGAAGGAAAAGCTGGAAACAAGGTCGCTGGTTTTGCTCTCACTCCCTGTCCTTGCCCTAATTTATTTTCCTGGCAGCCGGGAAGGAAGGGAGCTGGCAAGGTGATGCTTTTTGGGGAAGTGGGGAACTGCTGGTGAAAGAGGCATTCACCGCACGGGGAGCCTGGGAGAGCCGGGGGGCTGCCGGGAGCGCGGGAGCCTGATCCCCGACCACCGTGCCGAGGCTCACGGCTGTGCCCAGGCTGACCATCATGCCGAGGCTCGTGGTCGGGCTGAGGATCATGGCCAAGCAGAGCCCGGCGGCAGGTGGAGGGGCGCCGGCGGGATACACCAGAAAGCCAATGACATCATGTTGTGGGTTTGGTTTTTTTTTTCCAGGATGAAATTTGCAGACTACTTCCCCGACCGCCCGCGAGCGCTGGGGCTCCGCGGTGAGGAGCAGGACAGGTCTTCCCAGGACACACAGGCGCCCATCGAGGGAATGCAGGGCTTAGCGAGGGCTTTATTTTTTTTCCCTTTTGGGTTAGAAGACCTACATTTTATTTCTTAATTCGCTGGTGCCATGCAAGGGGCTCCCCAGCACACAGAGAGCGGGTCCGGCCGGCGGCTGAGCTGAGCAGCCCGACACAGCCGGCGCCAGCGCCCCGTCGGGGACCCCCCATCCCCACCGAGGGGCAGGATCCGTCCCCGGCCGCCCAACCTGGGATGGCTCCTTTCGCCTCTTCCCTCTTAATTTTGTTTAGAAACTTGTCAGGTTTGTAGATAAAGGAGGTGGAAAGATCAATCCCGGCTTTTCATCAGTGTGGGAAAAAGTATTTCACTAATCCATATTTATTGGTGTAAGGAA
>VZTN01012365.1:17371-37028 GCA_013400515.1 Erpornis zantholeuca
TCTTTCTTTCTTTCTTTCTTTCTTTCTTTCTTTCTTGGTTCCTTCCTCTTTTTTTCCCCTTTTTTTTCTTTTCTTTCTTTTCTTTTTTTTTTAATAGGGCTGCTTTTTAAATTTTTCTTTTTTTGAGGTGTAAGAAATTAATAGATAAAATTAAACTCCTCGCGGTGCCATTAAATGGAACCCGGGATGTGAAACGCCGCGGCTGCACTCGAAACTTGTCGGGGTTGGAGCAGCGGTTCTGCGAAGCCGGGGAGCGAGAGCGGGGGGCGGCGGGAGCCGGCTCAGGGCCCGTGTGTCCTTCTTTTGCAGGCTCCAGCCGGATTCCCCCTGGAAGATCCCGCGAGCCCGGGATGGGAATCTCCGCTCCTGATTGTCCAAACGCAATTCTTGTGCGATGGAGCCGTACGAACCAAGAATTGTGTCTGGACATCTGTAGCAGAGGTTTCACCTCCTCCGGTGGGGCTCCAGGACGGTTCTCGGGGCACAGGACAGAGGGCGGACCTTTCCCGGGCCAGGGGCACGGCAGGTAACCGTTCCCGACTGCGACCCGGGGGTGGGGGCCAGGATTTCAGGAAAACTAAGGAAACACCAGCGGCGGCTCCGCTCTGCTCGGTGCGGCCGAGCGTGCTCGGTTTTAATGCGTCAAACACAGGCCGGGTCATTATCGGGACGGCCAGCCCCGACCGGGCAGGCACCGGGCAGGGACGGAGGGGCCGAGTCTCGGGCACCGGCGCTTTGCCGGGGGCGGTGGAGCCGCAGTCGGCGCGGCTGGAGGGCCTTTCGGCCCTGCGGCTCCATCCCGGTTTTATCCTTCTTGTGTTTACTTATCTATTTTAACATTGCGGCCTAATTTCATTTAACGTATTTCGGCGTACGCCCAGCCCCCCTGCACCGGGACACTCTTCTGGTCCTCTTGCCGCAGCCCCGGCTGGTGCCGGGCACACGGAGGCCGCTCCGACTGTGCCGGGTCTCCGCGGGGCCGACAATCGGCCCCACCGCTCGGGCACCGAGNGGAGCGGAGCAGCCCCCGCGGAACGGCGGCCGGAGGAAGGCTCGTTCTAACAGAGAGGCTTTATGAATCCACCAGCCAAGAGGCTCGGCCGGGGCTGCCAAGGAAACCCAGGAGGAGGAGGGAAGCATTACAAGATCCGAGCAGAATTTCACCAAGAGCCTATCTAGGACAAAGCTGGAGGCAGAGAACGTTTTAAAAGGCTTTTATTCCTGAAACTTTTTGTTGCTGTTGTTACAGGATTTTGCTGTACCCCTCTTCTCCACCCCCCTCGCTTCCCTTGTCTTCCCATTTCTAGTTTTTTTTAGCACTGATTGGCAGCTTTTACTACATCAGGAGCTAAGCCACTTGGGTCTACCTGCACTATCGAGGGGACTAACAGCTCCCGGGGAAGGAATCCATCCTCTCTGAGCAAACAACTGGGAGGGATGTGAACAGAAAGCCCAGCCTAAGGCACAGAGGCAGGGTAGAGGAAGGGAAGGCAGCAGCACTGAAGATGAACCTGCTTTTTCACACTGTGTTTCAGTCCGTTTCAAGCCGAATGCCATACAGGTTCCTTGTTTTTCAGCCAGCTCCTACCACCACCTGGATTCCCCTTCCACTGTCCCAGCCCATCTAAGCTAAGGACCAGGAACTTGGGACGGAGAAGAAGAGCCTTTGGCCCGTCTGTGTCATTTACAAATGGCGTCAGCTGGACTAAAGTTGCGGTGGCTGGATTTGGAAAAGGCTGAATATCTGTTTGTCACCAGCAGTGGGTTGAAGCTGGGGCTCCTCAGATGCAGCAGCATTGCAGGCCGTGGGTGCTTTTAGTTATGCAGGTTGTGGAGGGGTAAACATGAGAGAGGAGTCAGTGGAGATGTCAGCTAAGGGAATTACTCTCCCCGTGTAAGACAGAGGAATTCCTCTGGCAGGCACAGGGCAGGAGAGGCTCCTTGTGCACAGCACTCGGGGTGTTGGGCCAGGTTGCCTGAGCAGGGGCCGGTGTACTGGCTCCCACCTCCTCGGCAGCTTCTGAAGATCGAGGGCTCTCAGAGCAGTAGGTGGTGCAGATCAGCTCTGAGATGCACTGACTGAGCATCGGTGAGCTGATCTGCTCCATGACAGTCATGGCTCAGGCAGGAGCTGCCGCTGGGGATCTCTGCATGCTGTCAGAGCCTTGCCATAACAGGTGAGCAGGGCAGGGGGGAGCACAGGAGGACAATGCTGGTCAGGCACTCCTGGAAGCTCATACAGAAAACTTCAGACTTCTTGGTGCCAATGCTATCCTCTCTGTCCCTCTGCTCTTGCCATAGCCTCCTGGCTGGCAGGGACCAGTCTGTCTATCGAAAGAAACTTCTGGAAAGCCAAGAACACCCGTGCCCTAGCAGAACCACACACACCCACTTCCACAGTGCTCACAGGACATCCTCAGTGCACGCAGCAAGAAACCTCTCCCTCTTACTGACGGAAAGGATTAAAAGCCACTGACTTTCTCAGGTCTTGGCACTTTAACTGTGCATCTCCAGCTCCAGCCCTTCCCCAGCCAGGCTGCAGCTCCCACCTGCACAGAATGCAGTGCAGCCCGATCAATTCTGTCTGTCATGGTGACAGAAAGATCATTTGCTGCCCTGATCACTCTGCTGTCTCAGGCCGGGTGAGGGTTTGTTTCCCCTCCGACCAAATTGTTATAAATTGACGTTATTCATGGGCAAGTACTTTATCCCGCCTCAGCTCTGGTATGAAAGCAGCACGAGGGATCAGAAATACAAAACCAAAAAAGCCTATTTTCCCCTGCTTCCCATCAATAAATATCATGACAAGTGGAAAGTCACTTCTGAGGGCTCTGGAGCTGTCATGTTGCTACCCCATGGAAAATCTAGTCAAGCCACCTTTTGTTTCCTTGCACTTTCTTGCCCTTCCCATGGCTGGTGCAGAGACCATACCAACATTAAGCATCATGTTAAAAGAATCCTGGTTCCCAGCACCAAGGCAGAGGCACCCCGGCCTTCCCCCAAAACAGGTACAACTCCTCCAGAACACCTCACTGCCTGTTAAGACATGCTATACTACTCAGGGCTCAGCATCCCTCTTCCTCCTGTCAGAGAAAAACAAAGTCCCACATGCTGAGGTGCTCTCTGCTTGTTAGGGTACCTGGAAGTGTAGTCAAGAGAGGTGAAATGAGGACCAGAAGATGGATGCTGTTATGGTGGACAGAAGGCCACAGGCTGGCAGGGCTTTATTTGGATGTCTACAACAAGCGGGAAGATGCTGAGACTGGAGACAGACAGTTCAAGAGAGGTTTGGGTGGGTTAAAGTTTTTGTTTAGATTTTTTTTCCCAGGGGTTTGGATTTACATCCTCTTGTTTTTTCAGGAGTTCACCCACCGTGCAATGTTGAGATGAAAAGCACATTATCCTGGTCCTGGAGTTTATAATCCAGCTCACCCTGCAGGCCAAGAAAAAAAATGAAAAAATGTTTAAATGTAATTTCCAAATACAAGCTGCAAAGAGAAAACAGCTCATAAAAAGATGGTAAGTGTTAGGGAGAGCAGAAGGGGACAGACTGATGTTTTCATCATAACAGAAGCAATGGTGAAAGATCAGACACGGTGCTGATGCTCATACCCCACAGCACTTTCTGGACCAGAGTTTTGACAGAACAGGTGGTTGCCTGAGGCAGGGAAATGGCAAAGGGCTGTTTGCTGTCTGAGCACAACAGTGGGCTGAGAAGGGAAGACATTTACTAGGTGCTGCCTGTTTGAGCTGAAATCTCCCTGTGGCCTTTACCTGCCAGGCACCACTTGACTTCAGGGAAGGTGATTCTGTGTGAGGCCCTTCAGGTCCCAGGTGCCCCCCACGCTGTCACCCCACATGTGGGGGTACCTACCAACAGCCAGAGGTGCAAAACCCAGAGACCAGGGAAAAAGGGTGATCTGTCTTCAGATCCTGCCTGGTTGATGAGACTCAGCAGGTTAAAGAGAGGTTCCAGGCTTTTGAACAGCCACAGTACAGGAGATAGATTCCAGCCAGCCCCTTCCCCCTCAAACACAAGATGCTTCGCTTGGGGCAAGAATCAGAAATAGCTTCTGTGAGAGCAACCACAGAACAGAGAAAGCAATATTTTCAACAAAGAAAGTGAAACTGAAGGAGTACAGACCATTAGTTCCCAGTCTGCCTCATTGATGAGCACCAAAATTCCTGGCCTCCTGCAGAATAGAGAAAAATAATTAGGATACAGGGCTGCTAAAAAGCTCCACAAAGAGTTAAGAACAAGGGATGTTACAGCACAGATCACAAGCTGACTGCCTATAAAGCCAAAAAAAGGGATCCTAGCATGGAGGTGGAAACAGGTACAGTCTGTGCCCTTTCTGGATCAAATAAAAGGGACACAGGAGCAATCCCAAAGCTCATTTGAATGAAAAGGCACCATTCCTGAGGATGCTCCAGGATGACTACATTTCCGTATGATGCAGAAAAGCCAGGTAATTAAAACCCACGCACGACAGTCGAGTGCAGAGAGCTCAATGTGAAGGTAGGGAAAGCCATTCTGGTGCCCCTTCCAGAGGCACTAAACACCTGGGATCCACTCCAAGCTCCTGATTCTGAGCAAAGGGATTCCCCCTCTTTGATCTTCAGTGTCCTGCAATTGTCTCTCCTGTTACCAGGGGACTTGGCACACACTTCAGCTCACAAAGATCCGTGACGAATGTTAAACACCCCCAGCACCACTCCACAGTCAGTGGCTTGCACAGCTCACTCTGCTCCATTTCTCTTGCCTTTTTTTTGTGCCACCCCCCCTCCACAAGGCTGGCCCCATTGTGATAATAAAAATACATTTCCCAGAAGAAGTATTTGTTGGCATTTCTCAGAATGACTGCTTCGGTCCCAGTGAAGTCAGCAGGGAACAGACAGACCTGCTAAAACTTCAGGAATTGAGGATACAGGTGCTACTCTGTTCCAAGTGACAATGAAGAGAAAGTATAAATGGCCCTGCTTCATTTTTAAGGTTTAAAGATTTAGGGTAAGGGATGCAAAAGGTGCTCTCTGTGGACAGTGCAAGGTGTGGGTGGGATACCTCCCATTATCACTTTAGCAAATTCTGTGTTTTCATGGTCATTGACTTACTCAAAAGGAAATCCCACCAGTGAAAAAATCCCCCAAACTGTGGGGATCAACAGAGAAACACAAGGAGAATTTGTAACAGTTGTACTTACACAGACTCCCCTTGCATAAATAATTCTGGTCGCTCTTTCAACAGATTCTGTTTGATCCACTTAAGCAGGTTTCTGATATCCCCTGGAAGAAGGAAGGACAGGGTTTACAAACTAGTTGATGGCTCCCAGTGGTGCCAGAGCAAAGTGACTGTTTATCCACAAAAGAGCAGATGAGGAACATGCAGGATGGATGGGGATAGCTGCAAAGAAACCCAGACAGTCCCGTTCCTATAGTTTGGCAGAAGAGGTTTCCTACAGAAAACTCATCCCATTAAGAATGAATGCAGCTCCTGCTGAAGTACCAAGCTGGCAGCAGATTCCTGATGTTCAGGTGTCTTTGACACATCCAATATCCTGTGCATTATCTTGTCACCCAAAAAATTATGTCTAATTCTCTGTGTGTTTAGATTTAAAAAGTACAAACAAGCAAGCCTAAGAACCTGAACGGAGCAAAGACAGACACTTTTGCACCAAAACCAGCACAAACTCTTGGAGACACTGGGAGCTCTGGGGTCCAAACCTGTCCATGGCCATGCATCAAACAGACATATGGCCCTGGCCCGTAGTTGCATTTTGGACACTTACAGCATCCCTCAGCATCACACCTGCAGCTGTGGAATGTTCCCCATGCTGCGTCTGCTCCCTCCTTCTACCCTTTATGCTTAAGAGTTTCTTTATTAAAGCTCAGCCTTTATCTTTCCATTTCAGTAGGTGACAGGAAGGATTTGTCTTCATGTAAAAGGAGGAGGAGACACTGCTGGCGGGTTTTTATAGTATCAATTTTACTTTGTGAGGCAAAAACAATTTCTTTAGTGATAGCATCAGTTAATTTCCTATTGGAGAGGTGAGAAGAGACAGAGGGGAGGAACAATCCGTTACAGGGTTTAGAGAAGCTGACAAATTGCAAAGTGGAGCTCTGCTGCATTTGCCTCTATATTTCACTGTTCCACTAACCACTTCATCATTCCGAATCTACAATCAGTTATTCTCCCGGGGCTCCTTTAAACAGCCCTTTGAAAGCCCCAAAAGCGTTCTGTTTGTTTTCAAGAAGCAAGGAAGCTTTCTGAAGGTACAAATCCACCAGTTGAGGGCTGGAGCCCCGCTCCAGGAGGAGCTGGGATGGCAGGATGGGTTTCTTATGTCAGGTAAGCTTGCCATAGTCATGAGGAACCTTTTTACATGCGCTTCTCTGAGATAAATTCAACCTGTGTACCATTCCCCATGTTTGCTTCATGACCAGCAATAATAAACACATTTGTAATGGCTTGACTCAGCCCAAGCCTTACCCCACGATTTTATGAGATCATGCATGTTACCCAGAGCTAAACCATGGTTCTTCCAAATAACGTCACCCTCATTGCTTCCGTCACACCCAGGATGAACAACCCTGGTGTAGGCAGGTGCACATCAACTAGGCAATGGGGACATGTCCATCTGCAGCAGATGGGGGCCTCTTCTCCTGGGGAAAGGGGGAGGGGGATGCTCTGAGATTCCCTCTGTTCCCCTGCTTTCCCAGAGCATTGGTGCCTCCAAACCAGCACTGTGACCCTAACACCCCGATGCACAACAGGTATTGCTGCCTCTGAGCACTGTATCACTCTGATCTGGGCAAGAGAAGCTGTTTTGTACCTCAAAACTTCCTGGTAAGCTGGATCACCAGCCTGGGGCCAACCCACGACTCCCTTGTAATGATATGTAGTTACAAGAACAAAATAGACCATTTTCTGCCTCCTTCCTAGTAAGATGCACTGGGGACAGGGAGCACTACTAAGAAGGTGTGTATTTACGTATACATACATACACACACACACACAACACATACACCATAGCGGTCAGTCAGCCATCAGAACAAGAGTTAACTACATTCACCTTCCCCTGAAAAACGCTGCTGCAACGTTAAGCCCTCAGGATCTCACACCCGAACAGCTCCCGCTCTCCATCACCAAGAAATGAAAGCTGTAAAGGAAGGAAGATGGAGAGGAGCCTTCAGGAGAGGGAGGGGGGTGTGAAGGGGACAACAGACCCATCACAGCATCACCCGCGAGCTGTTTCATATTTATACACTTGCAGCAGGGCACACAACAATGAGCTGTGCCATATACCATTCTCCTTGCATGGAATAAGCAGGCCTTTCCTCTGGGACCTTTCAGGAGAGATCATTTAAACAGAAACACACTGCACCAGCTGGATAAAAGGCAGCCACCTAGAAGCAGCCTGGACGAAGGGGCGAGAGGACTGATTTATTCGAGGCTGAGCTGGAAGACTCCCTCGCCCCATCTCCGTCCATAATAAATGGTATTTTCAGCCCCACCTGAGCCTACATTCATTTACTCCTACCCAGAAGTCACGTACACACGTACTGAAGAATTTAAACAGTAGGAAAAAAACCCAGACACCCCTGTGCATGCCTGGAGCGTGCCCACTCCAAAAGTACAAAAATTAAGACCTTTTCTCCACAGCCAGCTTTAAGACATAATACTTTCATCTGCTTTATCAGCACTGAATTTTTTCACCCACCTTCATTTCTCTATGTCCTATATACCAATAATACTAGAACAAATCAATTATAAAGGATGACAGATGACCACAGCCACACTAAAACTATCTCCCACAAGTAAGATGTTGAAAAGGAACAAGATTACTTCCATTGCAAGTGGTCTGTGGAGAAGCCATCTTGCAGCTCAGCACTTCAAAGAACAGTCTTGATCAAGAGGTCAGGACTCTGTGTTCTCATGATGGAAATAATAAGAGGTAAATTATAGCACAACTGCTTATATCTTAGAGTTGACTGTGTAGTGTTCCTAAGACATTTTATTTCTGATACTATGCTACGGGTCTAACAGGTTTCCAGCTCCCTGGGCCAAGGATTTGCTATGCAAACAGCAGGTTCTCTACAGATGACATATAAAGATGGAAAAAATCTCAGCCTGGTCAGGGCACCACATTTGCTGACAAGTTAAACCATCATTACAATGCAGCGATTTCATACTTGTGTTGGTTTGAAGCTGGTCCCCATCAAAGAACAGAGGCATCTACTTTGGCAGGAGCACAGTTGTACTACAGGTGCTGTCATTTGGCTGCAAAACCCACTGTGCATTTTGGCTCTGGAGGGAGGTTCAGGTGAGACCTGAGACAATACAGCATTTTGCTCCAGCATCACCAACTCGAGCCCAGCTCATGCCAGTAATGATGTATTTTTATCACTGCCGCATGTTCTTACTGAAATCGTTTTGGTAGCCTACTCCATTTCACTCACAGCAAACAAATATCACATCAAAAAACGCCCTCTTAATTCTCATTAACTGTCCTCACCATTGGCAGCATCAGAGGAGAGGCAAGACTGAAGCAGCCAAGGAAGCGGAAATATTCTCAAACTGCAAAGGAAGGAGTGAAGCACATGTAGGAAATCCCTGTCTTATTTCTACATAGAGAGAGCTTCTGCTGCCTGTGCTAACAGTACATCAACCCTCTCCAAATTCTCAGGAAAAAATAATCTAAAGTTAATTAAAAAAAAGAAAAACCGGCAAACATTTGAGAAAACTGCTTAGTTCAAGTGTACAGATGGGAGCTCAAGCCCACAATATATGCAGAAAACCGATCACCCAGCAAAACAGCGCTCAGGAAAACAAGATGTGTGCTTGTAGTGACACAGAGTCATTGCCTTGTCACACAAGAGGACGGGTTGCAGGAACTGCAGTGAGAGCACACAAAACCCAATAGCTTCGGCTCCTCTTCAGCCCAGCTGCACCGCAAACACTCCTGGTTGTGGCAGAGAGAACTGCATGGTCTGCTCTGTCCTCCTGCAAATCCTCCAAGGCCTGACCTTCTGCATTGCCCCAACTGTTCCTTCATGCAGAATCTGCTGAGCTTTCCCTGCAACAGGAATGCATCTAATACTCCATTTTAGCACTGCCTGATTTCATTGGCACCCTGAAAAGCAGGGCTGAAATCCAGAGGTCTTTTCTAGCTCAATGAAACCTCCTGGGCCTGACAGATCCATCAGTGACAACTCAGAAAAGAGGGCACTCACTATGTGCAGAGAGAAACCAGGTGCCTCAAATAAGAAACACCAAGCTGGGTGTTGCACTAGAAGGATCTCACAATGAACCGATAAAGGTGCAGAAACATCGAAGGATTTTGTGCAACCCTGATACCAGTTGACATGGACACACAGCCCTTGGCTCCCAGGGAGTTGCACAGATTCACACACATAGATTCACACACACATGCAAGGACGAGACACCTCTGTATCCCCTGCCTTAAAATCCACATACAAACTCGCGCAAAGCCTCAAAGGGCACTCAGAAGGTGTAATTACACCCATTTTCTTGCCTTTTTTGCAGAACTGACAGATTATTTCAGGGAAATAGGGGAACCCTATAAAGGCTGAACCATGGAAAATTCCCTTCTGGTCCACAGTAAATAAGATATATGTGGCACTGGTCACTAAGGGGTCAGTGCTGCAGGAGCACGGCACTTTCCCGGGCCGCCTTGCGGACACCTCCCTGTGGGGTACCATTTCTTTGACCCAGAATAAGGTCATTTATCATACTGACCATGGCTGAGCTCCAATTTGCTGAGGTCACTAACTCTGGACGGGCGCTGCTCCACCCACATTCTCAGCCACTGGCCCGTAACCATGACAAAGCCCCTTCCCTGTCGCTCCTCTGCCATTATTCCCCCTGCCTGGATGGAAATATATGGAAAAACAATTTGTATGCCCCTTTCTCTGCTAAAGCAGCTTGTTTTTAAAACAGACAAACCAACTCCTAATACCTGCTGCTCTTCCAGGTGCATGACTGCTTTTGCATCCAAGGACCCTCCAGGAATCTGCTCTCTAAAAGAGCTTAAAACCAGACTTAAGGGATTCTTCCAACTTCTCCAGTCTCACATCTGATAGGCAAATCACTCTCTGAAGCAGACCATGGTGTGGCATAAACTGCAGAAGAAGACCTGGAATAGTTTATATATATGGAGTCACAGGCAAATGGATTTGGTACTATGCAGAGTGAGCAGCCAGGCAAATTTTGCAGCAAGAGCAAGATCTATTTTCTCTGACAACTGCACAAGCCAATCCTGCCACACACTGGAATGGGCAGTGATTTAAGTACTAGGGAGGAAATTAAGGGGTAACTACAGCCAGGCATAAGAGAATTGCAATTGTTGCTCTCATCTGTTCTTGTCTGCTACAAATGAACATCAAGGTCTTGGCTTCTGTAATTTTTAATTGCTTTAAGATGTCTTTTTGTTGCTTCTCATCTAGAAGAGCAATGCTCTTCTTAATTTTCTTGTGTCCACAAAATGGGAATGGATCACAGAGCCTTCCTGTTAGCAGTCAGGACTCAGATCCCAGCTATCACCCAGCAATCCTCAGCCCTGAGGTTTTAATCACAATGCTTATGAACTAGAGAGGAGCTGCTTGGCATCTTCCACTCCTCACAGACTGCTAGTCAGAGAATACAAGTTCAAGGAATCTCCAATCCCACTGCTAGCCAGAAGCAAGCCTCCAGATCCATCAGCTCCCATGACAAAAAAAGCAGCTTTGAGCTGATTCTCAAGGTAAACCTAATCCCTACTCATTTCCAAAGTCAGAGCATCGAATGCCGTAACACCCAACACTATTGTCACGTCAGGCTCCCCAATAAATGCCAGTGCACCAAACTGTTTCTTTTAATTAGGATCACAGATCAGTAGTGTTGGCTCAGAGTCCTGACTCTCTTTCAAAATTGTCAAACGAAGGAGCTGAGAGAGCCTCAAAGACTATTGCCCCAGCAGCGAAGTACCAGCCTGGGGATCACAGACATTAAAAAAACCATCTCCTTAACAGGCCCTGAGATTTTATCCCTCTGCCAGCGCAGAATTATTCTCAAGAAAATACCATCCTGAGCCTTGTCTGCTCTAATTTTAAGAGGCTTGAGCACTGTAGACCTGCTACCAAACCCCAAGGAGACTGTGCCATGGTCTAATAGTTTTTGCAGTCAGGAATCTTCTGCTAATGCACTAAACTTCCATTTCTTCATTCCTCCCTATCAATCTATGCTAGATGATAATGCATCATGCTGGCTATAATCTGCCCTTCCCAATGATAAAGGAGATATCCCACCTCATCACTTTTCCATTCATTTATCCTGTTTAACCTTGGATGTTACTGGTTAATTTTTTTTTAAGCTCTCAGCAAGACAATTCAGAGAATGCATTACTAATCACCAGTGTGATTGCCAAAACCCAGCAAACTGAAATTTCCCCTCTCTCCTATTTTCCTGGTTTCTGAGTTTTGGGTGTGTGCACAGGCACTGAGGGCTAAAAAGGAAAACCTTATTGCTATTAAAGAGACTACACAGAGCTGATGTGCAACCCTGGACCACAGAGGAAGGTGGCTGCTCCTGCCAGAGTGGAGAGGGATTCCCTGGCAGCCTGGCACTGCTCTGCATGCAGCCAGCATGGCCGAGGGAATTCCCTGGGCTAGGCTCTCCCTGGCACTGCCAGCTGGATCAGAAAATGCCTTGAAGTCAACTCCTTGCCCCCCTCCCAGCCTGGCTGTGTCCCCTCTGGCTGCTGGATGAGTCAGTGTCTCAGCTCAGGAAACTGCCACGATTTTATTCCTCTAAATACAGAAATCGCCTCTCACTTTTGGGCTCGGATCTGCTTTGCTATTATTAGATTTTCATACCAGGCCAAGCACCATTAAACCGATTCCTGTCCACCCAACTCAGCCACCCCCACAGATAGTCCAAGCCCCTCAGTCTTACTTGAAAGAGAAAAAGAAAGGGCCAGTGAGATGATCAGGGTGGAGGAGGGAGGGGGTAAGATTTACAAGTGAATGGAGGTAAGAATGGAGCAGTTTGTGGGATAAAGGGGCTGCGGAGGGAGCTTTACAGATGTGCAGAGGGACGGCGGCTCATTGTTTAATTAAGCAGAAAGTGGCTCTTTTGAAAAGCAATTTTGCACAGGAGCTCTGAGCTCAGCAAACAACTCCTGCGAGTGAGGGCAGGAGGAGAAAGGAACAGCTGGCCCGGAGCCGTGTGAACCACATGCTAAGCGGTTTAAAGGGCCCGGATCCTCCTCCCCGGCCCTGCTCCGCTGCCACCCTCTGAACAGCGCTGTCAGCACAGCAAATCCCACCAAGAGAAAAGAGGGGGAGGAGGGGGGTGGGACAGAGGGGTTATCCTGCTAGGTGTCCGCACTGCAATACAGCGGCTGAGAAGGAGGGTGTAACAGCCAGGCTTTGTTATCCCAGGGATTTGGTCACACACAAGAGCTGGTTTCCCAGTGCCTGGGAAGCTCCCTCCACAATGAGCTGGGATGAGCTGATCCGGTAACGCAGCTCTACGGCCTCCCGGGAGGGTGATGGGACTCCTCTGAGGACAAGCGTTTACTTCCCTGTTCCTCCTAAAGGAAGCCGTAACCTAGCTGGGACAGGGACCTGGAGCTGAGCCTCGCGCCAGGAACCACTCAATCGCGACGTGGCAGCGCTGCGGTATCGCGACGGCTCTGATGCTGCAAACACTGCTCACCCCGACTGCTGGCTAAGCTGGTCCAGCCTAAGCTCCCACCCTGCATTACGCACTGAGGCCCCATCCCTTGCCAACGAGCCTGTAATTTCCTGCCTAAAAGAGATGCACGAGTGGGATGCACGAGGAGGGAAATAACCCAAGTCCTTTGAGAGCTGCAAGAACCACACACTGTGATTAAAAAGATTTGACTGCATGAAGTTCCATAGATCTATGGGGGTATTTTTACCATTCTTCTAATAAGCCTCTACATTTGCAAATATATTTTTATTCTTTCTTTAGAGCAAGTTTTAAAATGTTAGGAATAATAAACAGAACAATAAAAGCATGCCAGAATATTAATACTCAACTAGGATGCACTACCCAGCAACAGCACTAGGCACTTACCAACAGACAACGCCAAGTGCCACTCTGGATTTTACAGGTTGTTTGGGCCCAGCACCCTAGTCAACTCTGAACACAGTGCCATGCTGTATTTTATAAGCCACCCTGCCTGCAACATAGGTCTGATCTTTTGAGATCCCCAGCTCTTTTCTGAGAAGATGAATGCTCCCAAGTCCCCACAGTCCTCCATGCTGTGCAGAACAAGGCCCCTGGAAAGCGAAGCTCTCGAGGAGCACACCATGCTCTTCTCTATAGGGATTCAACATAAACAGCACTTGGCAGATTATTTTATTTTTTCCTCTTTAAAAAAATCGGATTGGCAGTGGGCTTTTTTTCCCTAGAGTTTTGGTAAAGGGAAATCACAAACAATTACCAAAACACACTGATTAATAATTTAACCTTTCAGACTTGTGAAGTGCCAAAAGACAGTGAGAATTCTTGATTAGCCCAGAAGGTCCCAGCGAGCACTGCTGAAACTGGTCACTGCTCCTTCAAAAACACAAGATCCACCACTGAAGCCACAGAAGAAGTTGGAATTCAAAGGTCTGTGACAGCAGCTGAGCAGCCTGCAGCACAAGTGCCAGAGACTTTATACACAACCCCAGCCTCTGGGTACAACATCCAGAAGACAGCACAGCAGAGAGGTTTTGCAAACATTCTTCATCAGATGCTGCTGCTGAGCTAAACCTTAAATAACTACAAGGGTTAAACAATGCTAGTGACTTCCTACCCTTCCAACAGCATCCATGCAACTCACATGGCCAAAACAAATCCACCACTGTTGAGTCCCAGTGAGATGGAGAAAGGAGCTCCAGCATCACTTGCAGAGCAGTCATACAATGATCTATTTGATTACTGAAGCACTTGGTTAAATTACTGTGGCTTGTTTCAGGAGGAGGCTGCCAAATACATTTTCAGTTTTTAATCTAGGGTTTCTCTCTTTTATGCTCCATTGTCTCTAATAGCCTCTTAGATGCTTGAAAATAAAGTTGATTTCCCTGCCAATTTAATCCTCTCTCTGTGTGACAAATATCGTTATTCCCCCAGCTGCTTTCTCCCACACACACTGTTTTTATGCAGAAGAAGCCAACAGGGCATAATGCCTTTAGATCCTCTAACTGCATTATCAGTGAGATCATCAGAATAGCCAGAAATTTGGGACAAGATTCTCATTTAACTTGAGGTCTTCTTTCTGCAACAGCTCTACAAGATTACACAGTCCTGCATAAAGTCTGGCTTAGGTAAATCTGCTGCCCACACACATACACTACACCTTTCTAAGTTCCCACTTTAACAGCGACTTCAAAATTCAGGCTGAGACAGCTCCCCTTTGGAAATAAAGAACTGCTATTTAGCGACATCAGGATACAGAATGCCCCTTGGATAATAAAAATAGATCCTGCCATGTGGCTGTACCCCTCGTGGCTTGCTCTTGTCCCATTTGCAGCTTCCTTCCTCCTGCCTTTCCCAGTCCCTCCAGGAGTCCATCTCCAGGCATCAGAAAAGGACAGAGAATCAAATCTTCTCGAAAAAGTTAACTGGATCTGGAACCCACCTACTTTCCATCTAGTGCCTGTTATCAGGAAAAAAGAAATGACCACACAAAAAGTCTCCTCAAGCAACATTATCATTTAGAGAACACTGATTGCCCCTGCCAACTACAGAGCACAGCTTGTTTTATTTGTGTAAATATTTGTAGGTATTTCTTCATATAATTTTCTACCCCCCTTCACTTCTGAGATATATATAAAAATGCCTAAACAATTGCAATATAGCTGGGCCCAATAACCCAGAGAGAAGCAACTGTTCTGCAAAAAGGAGGACAAAGACAAAAATAACCTAGAAAAAAGGAAGAGTAGGTAAGAGAGGCCAAAATGGCCAAAAATAAACTTGGCAGCTAATGAAATCACTTAAAATGGGGTTAGAAGTGCAGGTCTTCAAGCAGTATTCATACTACAGGCCTTTCCCTGGAGAATTCAGTGATGGACATTCAGGGTAAGGTAAGCAACAGGATGTGCCAAGTAGAACTGAGCTGTTTTATTTCTCTAATCATCGCAATTCTGGCTGCATGAGGGCAACAGGGACCATGCTATGTATATCTATATTTACCCAGAGACAGAAGAGTTAAAATTTCTTAGTATGAACAAGGGAAATACACGGCACTAGGAACAACATAAAATTGCAATAAAATTATTAATATTTTCTGATATGACTTAATTGATTCCTCACCACTATAACACAACTGTCTTCTGGAAGTATCAGGAGGGGTGTTTCCAGCAATCCCTTACTGTCAGACATTCAGGCCACCTCTGCCTGCCCCATTCCTGTGCTAGGTGTAAATGTCACTACAGAAGCTGCCTCACAGCTCAGTTTATGCTCCTCAGATACTGCAATCCACAACCAGCCACAAAATGAAACCTCCCTGACAGCCAAGGCACAAGACAGCAGCAAACCAGGGGAGCTGGCAAGCGGGGTCAGTTCTGCCACTCTCATTACAGGGATAGCAGCATCTGGAAAACAAGGCAGCAGGAAAAGCTGGGAGAAATAACGTGTTAGCTGAATCTGGAACGAATCACTGGAGATCATGAGTTTGAACGCTGAGGCTGAGACAGACCTTCAGGGAGAAATTTATCCCTTAGGATAAACACAGATCCTACTAGGGCTGCAGAAGTCTTCCCAGCAGCTTCAAGTGGGAATGGATCAAGCCACACACAACTGCACCGCTGACAACCATCGGGCTGGAAGAATCCCTCTTTGGTATTAATACCCTCCCCTCCCCTGACAGAAATAAACATCTCCAGTAATAACCCCTTTTTCTTGAGCATCTGATCATGGTTTGAACACCACCAAAACTGTGGGTGTTACTGGGTATTTTACATTTGCAGAACACTGAAGAAAATTATGCTCTAGCCCCCAAGTTTATAAACCAACTAAATTAGTGTTTTAGCATTTCTTTACAACCCTTCATTTAAGGATCTTAAGTGCTTTAACAGTGCTGGAATTTAATGCTGAATTCTCTTGTGATACATGAAAGTACCATTAGCAACGGGAAAGTTAAGCAACATGACTAAACTCACAAAGCAAATCAGCATCAGGTCATGTTTCTGGAGCCTTAGTCCCTGTCCTTAACCACAGGACAACACAATATTCCAGTATTCTTATTATATTTGAATTACACATACTTATGTCCAAGCATCAAAAGCACTTCTACCAATCTCTAATTACTTCCAGGCACAGCAAAAAGATTTCAGGCTTGGAGGCTCCCAGCACATAGATTATGATATCAGCCATTTGTGAAATATTGGTTGTTAACATTCCCTGATGGCTTTGTGTTATTTTGGTTTATAATCCCACTCAAATAGCATAAAGCAGGGCTACCTAGAAAAATTCAGAACACACCTGTGGTAAAATTACACTACAACTGAAGTATGCACATAATTAAGTGAGTTAGTGCAGCACTGCTCGGTATTGATATTCCAAATTGCAAACCAGGAATTACAACTGCTTATCCCCGGGACACTAAACTCTTATTCTTTATTGCAGGGAAGGCCTTAGGCAGGATGTCCAGCATTCGATTTGAGCATTAGGTTTACTGTTTTCAACTGCACAGTTTGTATTAAAATTATCACATTTACTTGAAAATGTCAAATGAGTAGATAAACAACACTTATGTTATATTGCTACACATGTCCCCACATAGCTATACACCACATAAACACACACACATATATATGTGCCTCTCAGAAATCTCAGAACAGGCAGGAAGAAAACAAAGGAGAGAGGAAATTACTGGTGGTTTCAAGTACCAAGAAAGACAAATGTAAACTTGATGGAAATCTCCAGAGGCTGTTGTCTATCCAGCAGGAGGGAGGCAAAAGTCTTGAGGAAGGAGTTGATTCACAAGTGCTCAGAGGACAGGAAAGACGTCAGCCTTTGAGAACGAACCCCTGTTTGCCAAGCTGCCTGATCCATGGCATGTCTGAAAGAGCTTTTAAAATACTTTGATCCTTGTTGGCAACTACAAGTGCTGTACAAACCAGCTTTGTTTCATTTGTTGTTACTCTGTCAAGTTATCCAACAGGTTCTGATACTCACAAGGCTCTGGTTGACAAGGCAAAGTCACCTGATGCTTTTTGACACCATCGAATAAGAGTTCTGCACCACCTCTGAAATAAAAACAATGAACCACTGAGATTTCGCTTTATTGTCAAAAGAAGTCAGTACAAAAGAGGCCATTTACATAGATGCCACAACAGAGAAAACAAATGACACAGATTATATTTAGCACAGGATTCCCTTTGTATTTTTTTTCCTGTCACAAACTAAAAGTCCACAAGGAAAGCTGCCAGCTCCCATCACCAACACAGAGAGGAGGCTCTGCTGTGGGCCAGAACCCCACGGTGCCAGGCATCATCCCAACGGAACGGGAGGATGGTTCCTGTCTCCATGTGCCCCCAAACCACTGTGCAGCATTGCCTTCCCTCTCCAGCCATCAGCACTGTTTCCACCCAAACAACACTACAGCCACCACACTATGTCCAGCATTGCTTGTCCTTAACACCTACTGGCCAGAAGTCTAAAATATTGAGTGTCCTTCTGGAATAAATATTCCCCCAATTTCCTCATGTGAACACACAGAGAGAAGAAATTACTCATATGAAGTTACAGAGGAAGTCAGAACCAGCAGCCCAAGAGTCCTGGCAATTCTTTCTTGATCTACTGACTACAAAGTGTCCCAGAGACTTGACAGGGAGAAGCAAGTGATGAGGGTGACAAAGTAAAATATAAATAAATAAATACTCAATCTTCCTCCGCTGAACAACCTGATGTTCATCCCTCTTCTAACCCTTTGAACACATTCGGGAATATCTTCAGATAACAAATTAAGGCCTTGGCAAGCACAGATCAGGTGTGAGTAGGATATACAGAGGCTGACAAGTAAAGGAGATGGTCCTCACACTGGAAAATAATGGGATTTGAATTGGGTCCAGGCACCTAATTTTAGGCTCTTCAAGAGAGTAATTTATTTTTGTAACTACAGCTTAGAAGCCTCAGCAAGCTCCTCACCTCTACTCCTGTTCTGGAAAAAGTACAGCTGTGAAAACCTTGAGCTTTACCAACACCAGTCATTCTTCGCGATGTTGTGAGGCCACAGGCCAAACTCAGATTATAAAACTTTCACCATGTGAGTGAGGACATGGATAATAAACATAAAAGCCACTTTAAGTTACAGGACATGGCAGCAGAGTGTGAGCTTTTGACTCTAGACTGAACTCTACACTGGCCAAAGTTTTAACAACTAGAGAACTATTAAAAAACTCAATTCACTTAATATTAAACTAAGGTAGAAAAAAGGACCAACCTATTTTTAAAGGGCATATAATTGTGGCAAAATGTTATTCCAACTTAAATGCAGATTACTATAGAAAAATTTTCCTATTAAGTTACTTTCTGGGAACTTACTGGTGTTTCTCCTCCATTGAAAACCAACATAATAAAGAGAAATATTTAAAACAAATAATCCCTACCTAAATATCAACAAAGATACTTCCAGAAGTTATTAAGTTCCTTTAAATTCAGTATCTAAAAATGCCACAGTAGGTTTTCTTGGCTCTGCAATGGCAGAGCACAACAGAACCCTTGTTATGCCTTCAGCAGCATTACTTATATGCAGCAACTCTCCTAAAGAGCACTCTGTTGGTGTTATTCCACCAGTTTACAACAAATAGTTATCTCAAAATTGAAGCAGCGATTATTAACATGAGCCGAGATTCATGCAAGCGAACAAGTCATAACAATTACATGAAAAACATTTTTTCATGTAATGAAAACAAGGTCAAGCTTTGTTACAGTGGGAAATGTAGATTGCAAGATAAGGTCCTTCTGTAAAGAGCGAGCTGTGGGGAACTCAGCTGTGGTTCCTACATAGAGAGCTCATTTATGCATTTCCAAGGGAAGCAAAAATGCATCTCACTCTTCTGGGAAAATTAGGAGAGTTGCTGCAGCTGGAAGTGGGAAAGATAGAGGAAAGGATTCTTAAGGAGAAGAGTATTTAAAGGGTTATGGCATTTCTGTGTTCGTGAAAGGGTGGGAAAAAGCGAATAAATAGCAGCCTTTTAGTTTCTGCTAAAAGGAGGCTTTAACGAAATAACACAAGTATTTCCACAAATATGCACAGCTTCCACTGCAAATGCTTTAAGATCCCAGGGCCAGAGCATGAGCAATGCTGATACTACAGCAGCAAAGGCCTGGAAACTGAAATGCTAGAGTGAGAACCTGGCAGTTTTACAGACCTGACACAGCTCAAACACAAAGCACAGTGAGGGCAAGCACGTGTACACACATAAACACATACACAGACAGTGCTGAGGAAAAAAAGCCGAGAAACAAGGAAGTTTTCATAAATAATTTTAATAATTAAAATTAAAAAACAAACAACTCAAAAAGGTTGAAAGAGATGAGAGAAAAAGAAAGGCCTGGCACAGGACGCTCACAGAGAGACGGGAGCGAGGCCCGGAAGAGACGGGCAGGACGGTCCGGCCCCACGCAGCGGACACCCTC
>VZTN01012365.1:37238-53914 GCA_013400515.1 Erpornis zantholeuca
GTCCAGATCCCTCCTGCCCCATCCTCCCTGCTCCTGTTCCTCGCCTGGAGAAGCTCCCGCAGTGCCGGGACCCGGCGCGCAGCGTGGCCCGTGCCCCCGGCGGTGTTATTTTAAAATATCTTGAGCCCTGGCGCCAGGCGGTGTTATTTTAAAATACCGATTTTAAAATATCAAGTTCAGCCTTCGCTGCGCATAGAACCCCCTTCACGTGCTCAGAACCACACACAGGGTCCTGTTCACTCAAAGCACTTCGGCTGCACAAAGGCAGGAGCTGCAGACGGGTTTCCCAACAGAGGTTTCCCTGCAGCAAAGCTGCTACCACACAAGAAGTTCCACCATAACATGAGGGAGAACTTTACATTGAGGATGGTAGAGCACTGGAACTGGTGTCCGAGGAGGTTGAAGAGTCTCCTTCTCTGCAGACATTGCAAACCCACCTGGATGTGGTCCTGTTTCACCTGCTCCAGGTGGCCCTGCCTTGGCAGCGGGGTTGGACTGGGTGATCCCCAGAGGTCCCTCCCAACCCCCTGTGATTCTGTGATATCAACCTGCTGCCTTGCAGCTTGTTGGGGTTGTTGTAGGGGACCAGAAACAGCCGGGTGATGCTAACAACGGTCACCGCCAGGAAGATGCAGTTCTGCATCAGGGGTGGCTGTTCAGCATCCCCTCCTGCTTGGGCAGCCCCTGCCAACCAGCACATCCCCACGGCACCAGGCACCCCCAGCACAGCATTAAACAACGCGGCTCACATCTGTCGCCTATTTGTTTTCCCTCCTGTCCCCAGAGAAGGCCCATGTACACAGGCAGAACGCAGCCATGGCGGTGACAGCTGGGCTGTGTTTCTCCCCCGCAACATGGAGCTGCACAGAGGCAGCATCGATAGAGAAACTGCAGCCCCTTAACCCTCCCTCCACTCAGCAGAGGGTTTGGGTTTAAAAAATACATGTACGTGTGCACACAGAAATGTAATAGCTATGCATATACATGATGCATTATGTGAAAGTGGCATAAATTTACACAGACAGATTGCTCTTCGTTTATGCTAACGGGGGTCAGAGTATGCCTAACCCTGGGAGCAGAAGGTGGTGGTGTTTGTAATGGCCTTTTGTTCTCTGAGGAGATCATTCTCTGGGCTGGGCCCCAGGAAAGGCCGGTCCCTCCGACAGATGAATGCTGGTGTCACTGCTGGGGTTATGTGATGGTAGAGCCATGAAGCTGTTGACCGTGGTCTTCATCCAAAAATTCCAGCTGGATTTTTTATATCTCTAAATCCCAAAGCTTTTGAGTATCTCAGAGATATGGCCCAGGATGGAATTGTATGGAAAAGTGTCTGAGGAAAGAAGCCTTCAACAAAAATCTTTATTTCAGAAATGAGTGAAGCACTCTGTGTTCAGAGGATCTGGTAATCTTAATTCCAGATCAGTGTTTGCAGTTATAGTTTTATATGAGCTATTCTTCTTGCTTCCAGAAATCATTTATGAGGCCAAATAAATGCAGAACTAGCTCCTAAAAGAATCTTGATTCCTGACTTACACAACAAAATGTTACAGATTTAGTGTTAGTACCTCCCTGGAAAAGCAAAAATAAACTACAAGAAAGGGAACAGTAATCATAAATACCAATTTGGCTCATTCAAGCATTCAAAGCTGGTTACTGTTAACAATTGTCCTGGACAAAAAGTGACCACATGAGATACGGGAGACGTTTTTACGGACATTGTGTGCTTGGGAGAGGAATGAGTCCTGTCTCCATGCTGCCTGCTGAAATCAGAGCACCACAAATTTTCTGGGATATGTTTGGGATGGGGAAACTAAACACACAATCTCCTCGAGAAAATGTAATGCTGCCATTGTTAAAGTGCTATAAACATGGACAGTTTTTGATAAACAGGTACATAAAACCCAGGTAGCTGTGGTGCTCACTTGGGTTACTGGGGAAGGAGGCCACTGACCAGGAGCTGCGTCTGCTCCCGCTGGTCCCCTCCCATAAAGCCAACTGCGCCAGGCAAAGGGAACAGGTTGGAAATTGAGCCCGGCAATGAGGAGGGGTTAATTTCTTTTGTCTCACTACTGTCTTCTGTGTTTTTCCCTGCCATTTATTTGCACGCTTTCTCTCTCTCCTTGAGTGCAGAAGAAACATGCCTCCATCCCTCCACTGAGGGTTTATTCTGGCGTTTTACCTCGCCATCACATTGTACAGGGAAACGTAGTTTATAAATACAGCAGGGCCTATCGCTACGAGGAAACATTTTATCAGAGAGCCCTGAACTGACGATTCAATTATTTTTCAATAAAACATCAGGGGAATGCACAAACAGCTGCTCGCATCCTTCCACACAGCAAGTCAAACTTCGAGGGGACAATAGCTGGCGAAAGGGGAGCCATCGCGGAGGCGGTGACAATGGGTTTCCTTACTCGGGGCTTTGTTTGATTTCCCCGTCTCAGTTTTGAACTCCCTCCGCCGGAGAAAGGCGAGGGGGTAGGATGGGGAGAGAGGGAAGCAGGCAGAGGGAAAGGAGGGTCAGTGGGAGTTAAAGCCTTTTGCAGCCTTTCTCTCCTATTCATGTGATAATTGGGTGTCAAGCAGAGATCAGTAAGATGGAGCCCGGCCTCTGTGCCCGGGTTAAACTGCAGCAGAAAGAAAGCGGGAGCTGAACCGATGGAGGCCTGAATGTCATTAGGGCGGGAGGAAGCGCTTCTCCCCCGGGAGCCCTTCTGCCGGGGTGCTGAGCTGGGGAGGCCGCTTCCCATTCAGGGCATCCCTGAAAGCGGCCAGACAAAGCGGGAGGGCGTCCGAACAATGCCGCACCCCCGGCTCTACCTTCAATAGGGAGCTCTAAACAGGCGTTTAACCTTCAGAATAGCTGAAAGTGATACTCAAAGCTGAGGGGGTGGCTCGCTCGCCACTGTTAGCCTCTTCCTGCGGCCGAGCCGGAGGCCACTTGGATGGCCAGAGGCAGGAGGAAGGCTCTCGCTGCCCTCGCATCCTCAGGCCCCTTGGCACAGCGCTGGGAGTGTGCCGGGCCCCGTGCAGGTTGTGCGAGCTGTCACCTCCAGGGCAGGATCAGGCCACAACTCCTGCCCGGGCTAGCAGGATGCCAGGGGCCCTGGGAAGGCTGCTCTGCACCCGCAAGGATGGAACTAGAGGAAGGCAGGGCTGTAACGAGGAGGGAGATGCAGCACAGTAGGGGTCATATCCCACTTCACAAGCCTGCGATTATTTGTCGAGGGATCAGGCAAGATCTAGGCAATGACCTCCATCCTGAGCAGGGATATGTCCTGGGCTTGGACAGCAACACAGTTGCTTGCAATTCCTGGGGTTGCCAGCCTGTACTGTGTGAACTCAACTGCCCAAAGCTCTCCCAGAGCCTGGCCTGCCATAATTTATGCATATGGGCATATTTTTAATGAACCAGGAGAAAAGCAGATTGAACCCAAGGTTATTTTGGAAGGTGGGATTTGCCACTGAAATGGGCTAGGCTCAAAGAAAGCAGAGCAGGACCCATCCCTGCTCCCTGAACCTTGCTCAGCTGTACAGTCCAGCCATGCCTTGCTGTCCAGGAGCTCAGCAACAAACTGCCCTAAGGACATTCGCTTCCCTTCTGAAGCTTTTCTGCTTTGGGAAGGAAAGCTGCTGTCCCTTCCTTCTCGCACAGCATGATGATATCTTCACAGACTATCATTTTGGTGGAATCCCTGGCCACACAGTCCCTTCAAACGTAAGAGGGAGAAGCCACTCCTGGTCCCACTCCTGGTTACACTGAAACCACTCATGGGAACCAAGTATTTCCATTTCTAAAGAGTGCACCAAAGGATAGTCCCTTCTTTAGTCCAGAATATTTCCCAGTCACTGCTTAAAGGCAAAGCCAGCTCCCCAGCGTGTGGAGGAGCAGGCAGCTGTCATTATTTGGGAAGGTTCTGGCACACCAAGAGTGGCAGGAGGAGACTACGGAGATTCAATGTTAAAGATTGTCACAGACTTTCTCAGCAGCAGAAATTAAATTCCCCCTGAGAAAAGGTCCTGAGCAGCTTGCAAAGCCCCCACCTGCATTAAGGCTAAAATACACTCCAGTTTTGCACGCCAAGCATGGCCTAGCTGGGCTGGACCTAGGGCTGATCAGAAAGAAAGTTGCCACATTTTTTGTCTTGATAGATTGTCACTGTCCAGGACACAGGGTCTGGCAGAAGCAGTCATCTCCATGGGGAAGTGTACATTTGGTTTGTAAATCTCTTTGGCTTTGCTTAAATTAGCAGTTTGATAATAACCCTGGAAAGGATTTTAATGTTTTCTTAACCTCATACAAACAGAATTTCAAGTGTTTTAATTAAAACAGAATAATACCTCATACTTTATGTATAGGACTTTTATCTACATGCAGCTGTTGAGCCACGCTAGTGCATTGATCAAAGGGGATGTCTCACAAGGTATCTCTAATCATAGAGGATTAAATTAGCCTCTTCCTTAAAACTGCACAAATAAAAAGAAATTTTAAAAAATCAACTATGATTAAACACTGGCTACTTCATTCCAAATACCCTTCTGCTGGAAGTGTTGTGTCTCAGCTTTGATCCCAGGCTCAGCACCACACCTGCAGTTGTATTTCTGGGCCAAGAGCTGCAGGGACACTTGCACATAAACTTCATTTTTCCAGAGGAGCTGGGACTTCAGAAAGGCCCCAGGATTTCAACCCAAAGCTGATAGCTAGCGGAAAACCTCAAATTTGCATAGCTGGGTGTTTCAGGGAATCTTGAAGCACTGTCAAGTGTGATGCAACCCTCCTCAATCAGGACAAACAGTGCAAATGGTGAACAGTCCCCAGGCACCACAACTCCAGCGGGACCAACCCTCCAGTGCCAGCATCGCTGGGCATGGGGGCTCCTTTTAGTGTAACTCAGAGCTGTGAACACATCTCCCTGGGGGTTCCCTCTCCCTGGGAAATCCTCTGGCACAGAGGTGTATGTGGCACATGCATGCCCCAGCCCTCTGGCATAGCACTGCAGGTCTTAGCGATTGATGGGCTGTGTACCAGAGCCTTCTATGATGTTTGCTGAGCTCTTTCCCGGGGACTCAGCACCTCCCATCTCCCCAGAGCAGGAGCTCCCACCTCAGGGAGACCTCATTCTGCTCCTCTTGCCTGCACCCTGCAGCTCCCCCTCCTCACAACCGGCCAGGAACACAGGGCTTGGGGTGAGCTCCCAGCTGTGCTCCAGCCAGGGCCCACCTCCGGATTTGTGTTGGCACCAGCAAGGGCTAGCTGTTCCTCTCACAGGCCTATAATTCCCATCCATCTCCAAAACCTAACAGTGCAAGCCAGTCTCCATTTGTACAGGTTCACTTGCAAACAAGTAACAGCCATACTTCCATAAGCTTCCAAAGCTATTCACATCTGCATTTAACAGGCAGTGCCCTGAATGCATAATTTCCTTGGTAGGCTTTTTTAACCTACCCTGCTCTCAGACAGAAACACAGTGCTGAGCTTTGCCCTGCAACCCCTTTCTTCAGCACGGCCATCTCCTAAAGGGAGGGAGTACAGTCCACCTGTATGGTCCTCTACTACTCCAAACCACCCATCTCCAGATGGCCACCCCCAGGTCTGATTTCAGGAAGGCCAAGCTTTTCCTCATTGCCTTTAGGAGGGCTGGATGAGGCCCGGTGGTTCAGGTTGCTGCCCACCACCTGCCTGGTGCAGCTCTGTGACCTCGCTGCTGCCCAAGTCTCCGTCAGGCAGTCTCCAGCTGGGAGCCTGGCCACAGTGGACACCAGTGCGTGGGATTGCCACTGGCCTCACACCGAGCACCATTATCTGTATCTGAAACTTCCTTTCCACCTCAGGCAGGGTCTGAGCGGCTCCCTGTGTGGGTAACCCCACTGCTCCAACATCCCACGCGTCCAGGGCTCTGAACGCCACACGAGGGCTGTAAAGGCCCCGGGAGCCCCTACAGTGTGTTCCCTCGAGGGGAGGCGTTTTGCCGAGCCGAGCCTGCCCTCCGCTGGTGGCTGCAAGCAGAACAGGGCCCAGAAGTGGGAGCAGAGCACCTGCAGAGGCACCACTGCTGCACTCCCTGCACCAGCTTCCGGGACCCTAAATATGACCTCCCCCAGGCAAAGCGACGTTGTTTGAAGGCTGAGCCCCCCGGATGCTGCAGGGTTGTGGGGGTGACGTCTGTTTTCCACCAGCTGCTTTGGGATGGAGGCTCGTGAGTGTCCAAGAGACTGAAAAACTAAAATTAAAGCTTTTAGCTTAGAGATGCTGGAGAAGACACCCATTTCAACATGTCCAAAGGTGAAGTTGGTATGTAATGGATGCAAATTTCCAATACTTTTCTTACAGTTTGTTTCATCAGGCAACACATTTCACTCTGGCTCGTGGAAGCCATTTGTCCCTGGCACCCCCATACCAAGAAGGAACCAGGTTCTTCTGTCACCAGGGTTGGATGCAGAAGGTCTAAAAGATGCTTCTGGCGGCAAGGGAAGTGGAATGGCTACCAAAAAACTTGTCTGCAAGGGCAGAACTAAGCTGGGAAGTTCAGTATGGACAAACACATAGAGAAGAAGCAGGAAGAGGAAAGAGAGAACAGGAGAGGGGTAGAAGAGCCAGATGTCCCAGGGTAAGCAGGGAGAACTGGGCCAGAACAAATTGGGATGGCAATGCTTAGGACAGGACAAGGAAAAACGGGGTGCGGAGACTTAGTGGAGGAACTGTGGAGGGTCTGATCAACATGCTGGGTTCACACAGTCATTAAACCCAGCAGCAAGGGGCTTGTTCCCCCTGCTCTAAGATGAACCAAAATGCACACAGGGAGGTGATGTTCTGGTGTGGCAGCTCCCAAGCCAGCACAGTCCCCCACCTTCCCTCACAGAGCAGGACTGTAAAAGGAAAAGGTAGGAAACTCCAGAATAGACCCATACTTGTGTTTAATTGTGAGACTGGGACAGACTGGGGCAGGCAGGTACGTTGGTATGGAAGCACAGCTAGAAGAGCAGACACGCCCTGCCCTCACAAAAGCCAGATGTCATTTTAAGGAGTAACCCTGCTAAAAGCATAAAAACAAATTATAAAAAAAAAAAAAAAAGAAAGAAAAAAAGGAAAAAGAAAAGAAAAAGAAACCCCAACCCAGAGTTTTCTCTGGAAGAGACATTTCTGCACATTTTCTGAGAACTGGAATCGGACATCACTGCTGAGGCTGTTGAACATCAGACACAACACAGGGAATTCACATAGCACAAGTCAGGTGTTTCACATGGACATTTCAGTTCAGGACCCTGCTCCAGCGCTGGAGACAGGGAGGGCTCTGTTGGGAAGGGATGCAGAGCACATGAAGTCAGGCTCCCATGGAGGCCACCCTCCAGAGAACGTTCTCTCTCCAGGCAAGTTGCCTCCTGAGTACATCTAGAGCAAAAGCAAACTTGGCCCTTCTTCCCACTCTCCCACTTGCTTTCTGCAAGGAAGAAGGTCCACAAAACAATGTTGCATCCACAAAAGATGGAAGTAAAAGACTGAGAGAAGTGTCCACAGGATAGAGGGATTTGCTCATGTCCTCCACCATGGAGCAAGGCTACAAGGACATACACAGTTGCATCCATGCTGGAAGAGGAGAATAAGTCCCAGATAAGCATCCCACCTCCCTGCAAGAGAAAAGGATTCTTCAAGAGAGGACAAGTCCTCCACCTACTGCACAAACCCGGGACACATTCAAAAGTACAGCCAATAAATTAAGATTGAAAAAAAAAAAAGTCAGCGTGTATTTTATATATATATATATATCTATATCTCTATATATATATATACACACACATGTAAAATATAATATAACATAATGTGCGTGTGATTGTGAAAAATAGAAATGTCACCCTCAGGAGAGAGAAAGGCATGGCAGAAACTGTCGCCCTCCTGAGCCCAACACTACCCTGCACCCCCTGATTCACAGCAGACACACAGCACCAGCAGGGCCATGCACAGGGAAGGGGTTGCGCCTGGCACCCAGCTTCCCTCTGCCAGTGGGGTCCCTGTGCCAAGGAGGAGCTGGATGCTTGGTAGAGGAGTGGGGAAGAGCCCAGCACTGGTCCCTTCATGGCCTTCACAAGGAAGGGTTGCTGCAGGCAGGAAAAGGTAGGGAAAGACAGGAAAAGCAAAGTGGCATGGCAGGGGCACCCCACCCCTCCTCAACTGGCCAGGGCCCTGCCCCTCCCATGGCATGGGACCACCACCACTGTACCAAGTAGAAAATAAAGCCATAATGAGTCAATGCTTTGGTATGTGACCATCCCCCTCCCCTCAGTCCCCTCTGTGTTCCCCCCAAACCCTTATCTGTAAAACCTGTCAAATAAAATCTCTAGCGGGCCTTTGATATCACTCTGTGAACCTTTCCTTCCCCAGTGCCTGCCTTGCCCCCTCTCCCCAGCAGGATTTGGGAGGTGCCTTGCTTGAGCCACACCAGTTACAGCTTCTGGTCTCCTGACTGGATCCTGCCAAATGCTGCCTGATCCAGAGGCAGGTAACAGCCTTGCCTGGAGTCCAGAAAATACAACCTGTCCTTCACCAGCGCGGGGTCAAAGCCCTGCTTCCTTAGCTCCATCTTCTGGAACTTGTAAGTGCCTGGAATGGGGAGAGAAGAAGGAGTAGGGCTCACTGGCCACACACAATTCCATTCCCACCATACCTGTGTTGTCCCAAACCCAGCCTTGCATCCCCATGCCTCAAAACCACCTGAGGAACTGGCCACGGGCTCTGTGGGGCAGAGAGGCTCCACCCCTACCCTACAGACTGATCTCTATAACCAGGTTTCCCCCACCCAGGCTCCCCAAGCTCCATGTCCAGTGTGAGCATGCATGCCATGGCTCACTTGTCTTGGAGACTTCATGCAGGAACCGCAGGAATACGGGACGTGCATACAGTGGCAGGGCCTTTTGCAACTTGCTGGAAAAGTCTTCTAGGTCGCAGGAGTTCTCCGGGTCAGCGATGGCTGCCATTCCTGCCCTCCCTTCAATCCCTAAGAGGCAGAAAAGGAAGAGTGAGAAATCCCCTTTACAGGGTCCACAGAAGAGCACTCAGACACCCTGTCCATGTAGCATCATCTCCTCTCTGCCCCACACCAGCAAGACACTGTTTTGTTCTGAAGCACTGGCACGTCCAGCTGTATCACTGCTGTGTCATCACCCTGTGGCAAGGGCTACCAGTGACACCCTGCGGCCAGAGAGGACACAGGATCCTTACAAACCAGCCCGAATCAGACCAAAGCTTGAGAGAGTGAGGAAACCCTCTGGTTCCTGCTAGCCACATCCCTTGTGGCCTCTTCCCAGCTCACCCACAGGGAGCCTCAGTCCACCCTCTTGTGAAAGGACACATCAATCTGGACATGCAGGACATGTTCGCAGTCAAGTGTTGGAGGCCTGCCTGCCTCCCCTGATTGTCCACTTCCCTCTCAGCTACCTGGGACCTCCACACCATAAACCACCACATCCGTCAGGTTGAGGATGCGGCTCAGCGTTCCCTCCACCTCTGTGGTGGAGACGTTCTCCCCTTTCCATCGGAATGTGTCCCCAGTGCGGTCTCTGAAGTACATGTAGCCATATTTGTCCATCACCAGGACATCCCCTATAGGAAAGCAAGGAATAGGCAAAAAAATGAGGTGTCAGAGTGGCTAGGAGCAACACTGGAGCATCTCAGGGCAGTGCTGCTGCCCTGGAACCATCCCCACTCCCACACCGGTGCCCTTCTCCTCCACTCCCAGTGGAAAGAGGAGTCCTGCTGGCCTCACCCGTGAGATAGGCAGCGTCTCCTTTTGTAAACACATCCCTGGCAATTTTCTTGTTGGTGGCCGACTGATTCAAGTAGCCATCGAAGTGCTGCAGGGGATTGCTCTTGACAATGCGACCCACCAGCTGCCCTGGCTCCCCTGCAGTGAGAAGAAGGGATGAAGAGGGGAAACACCACCACCCCCATCTGCCCAAGCAAAAACGGTGTCTAATGGGGTTGGTGCGGTTTAACTGAGCAGAGACAAATCCAGGGAAATTATATTGAGGTATCGTGAAACACTCACACAAAGCTGAGGAGTTGTCCTGCGGTTGTCCTCACCTGGTTTGCAGCTGATACAGACACCATCCGGTCCCCGGATCAGCTCCATAGTGTCTTCATCCACCTTCACCAAACCAATGGGGTACACACCTGGTAGGATCCTGCTGTTGAAGCCACACGACCCAACCTAGAACAAAAAGAGCTCAGAGCTGTGAATAGCAAGGACATTTGTCCCACCTGAACCCACTGTTCACACACTCCCAGGACACTCCAGAGGTGGCACCACATAACAGCCAAAACCTGTCTGGGTGGATGACAACCCATGCCAAGGAGAAAACAGCCCATCTGGGCTTCCAACCCTGCCCAGGCCAACCGTCACCCTTTGGAACATGAGGGAGGATCATGGGGCCTTACGTTGCCATCAAAGTTTCCCAGGCTGCAGTTGCACTCAGTGGCCCCGTAGAACTCGGCCACCTGGGTGATGCCAAAGCGGGCCATGAACTCCCTCCAGATGGAGGCCCGCAGCCCATTGCCCACGGCCATGCGCACCCGGTGCTGCCGCTCCACGTCCTGGTATGGCTGGTTCAGCAGGTAGCGGCAGATCTCCCCGATGTACTGCACAATCTGGGAGCAATGGAGAGGAAAGACTCACTAGGACCTCTCTGCCAGGCCCTGGGTTGTCTGAGGTTTCTTCAGGGCAGGAAGGAATGGCAAAACACAACCAAAGTTTGCTAAAGAGGCTGCAGTAAAAACCAGAAGTTCTGCTAACTCATCCAGCCTGTCCTTCTCTGGTTAACCCACCCCTCCAGGCTGTGAAACCCATCCACTATCTCCTGGCTAATGCTGGAACGGAAGGAAGACACATGGAGTTACCGGCCCAGGTGGGAAGGACACAGTTCCACCACCTTGAAAGGTGGTTTGGACAGACAGAATCAGTCCAGCGTCCCCCAGTTCCAGCAGCTGGGCTCTCGCCAGCATGACACAGACCCCCAGGTTTCACTCCCCACTCTCAGCTGGCCCCTTGCCTCACGGCCTCACCGTGCAGTTGTATTTCACACAGTCCTCCCAAAAGTGTGAGGCCGAGAACTTCTTGCGGATGACAATCGTCATGCCCTGCAGCAGGCACTGCCCAACTCCCACGATGTTCCCTGCAGAGAGGCAGCCAGGAAAGTCCTCAGTCCCCAAACACCTCTAGCCCAGCCCACCTGGGGAAAGAACTGGCAGGGCAAGGCAAAGGCCATGGCTGGCTCACAGCAGCGGGGGTTTACCCAGCCAAAGCCCCCAGTACGATGGGCACAAGAGAGGAGACGTGGTGGCACATGTAGGGCAGCACATTGCACCTAAACATCTCAGCACATCTCAGCCAGCCAGGCAGGCACTCCTTCCCCTTCCCCTAGACTTTCCCCCCTTACTTTCCACATGAAGCAGCAAAAAGGAACAGGTATTCCAAAACCAGGGTAGGATAACACCCTCCCT
Organism: Erpornis zantholeuca; assembly: GCA_013400515.1. Lineage (NCBI taxonomy): Eukaryota > Metazoa > Chordata > Aves > Passeriformes > Timaliidae > Erpornis > Erpornis zantholeuca. The sequence continues at coordinate 48,730 of VZTN01012365.1, forward strand.
ACACACTCCCCACTCCAAAGGTCAGATAGATAGATTCTTGGCTTCCAGGGAAAAAGCAGAAAAAGCCTCAGTCACACACACTGCAAGCAGCAGTCATGTCCTCCTCGACATGGAGATCACAGCCACACCAGCCTCCAGCGTAAGCCCTGGGCTTGGCTGAGGGAAGTCCCAGGATACCAGGCTCTGTATGGTACACATTACCTGCAGCGTGGTAGAGTGGGAGGCAGTCATACATCACATCATCGGACCTCATCCGAAAACCATAAAAAACTAAGCTGGACATGCGGAAGTACCTGAAGGGAGGGTGAAAAGGCACATCAGGAGCAGGGTCAGGGTGCTGTGCTAGGACAGGGCAGAGCTCAGCCCCATCCTCCCTGAGCCCCTGTCCACAGCCTTACCGGCAGTTCACCACAATGGCAGCCTTGGGCAGCCCTGTCGTGCCAGAGGTGTAGATGTAGAAGAGTTTATCTGGGGAGAAATGAGGAGACAAGGTCACATTCCCAATATAGAAGCTGGACGAACCAGGAGAGGGGGACAAGCACTCTACTCATGCCACCTGAGCCAAAACTCTCATGTAGCAGCTCCAAGAACATGCTGGGATCGCCCCGAACAGATGAGGTTTGTTGGACACATGGAGGGTACGAAAGGACATTACTCCACACAGAGCTGGGCTTCCAACACTGGAGTAAGATCCATCCCAAACAACCCGTGCCATCGGCATCCCCAGCAGTCCTGCCAGAGTTGTAACCGGCTGATCTTCGAAATCACCACCACGTGTCTGTCCCCAAAAACTGACCACATACCAAGAAAGCCCTTATCAGGGGGTGCTGGCTGGTGTCGCTGGGCCATCTGCAGGAGGGGGTCCAGGTGTTTTGCACCAGGAAGCACAGATTTAGGAATTCCTTCCCCGGACCAGAAGAGATGAATGGATTTATCCAGGGAGGGCTGCACTTCCTGCATTGCTGAGAAAGTAAAGAGGGGAGCTGGAGAAAGGCAGCAGGGTGGCTAGAGCACAGAGACTCCGTGGCCTCCCAGACAGTCTGAGGGACACCCTGCCCCAGGTAGCAGTACCCCCGCTGTGCTTTGTAGAGTGCTTTGTGCTCCCCAAAGAGCTCACAGCCATCCCAGGCAGATGTTCCCATGATTAACAGATGCTGGGGCCACAGCCCAGACCTCTTCAGGGACCAGAAGATCCTGTTTTCCATCTTTCCCCATCCAAAACCTCTTTGGTGCCAAGAGGTCTGTTGACACCATCAGCCTCAGAGGTGTGGGCTGAAACACACAAGGAACTGGAGCCAAGGTGGTGCAGGGATGTGGCAACAGCCATGGAGAGCAAGGGGAGGCTCCTCCCATGCAGTGGGGTAGGCCCAGCCCAGGCCAGGGCTCCATGCTGGGAATGAACCTGAGAGGCACAAGGAAGGATCCTCACACCCAGGCTGACCTGCTTGGGAGGCAGACAGCACTGCACTCCAGATCCTGCCCAGTGCCCAAAGGAACCAACAACAAAAAAAATCCAACCCCAAATCTAATTCCTGGATGATTCAACTCTCCACTCTCTTCCAGATCTCTGTTCCGTGGTGGGCAGGAAAGGAACACTGAAGCCATTGACTAGACACACCTCCCTCCAGTCCAAAGCACTCCCAAAACATCTGCCAGCCCCTCACCTTCCATCATTTCCACTCCAAAAACCACAGCTTTGGATTTGGAGATGGTGATGCAGTGCAGTAAGGCCTCCATACGCAGGTGGGAATTCACAAGAGCTGTCTCCACCCCGATCTTGGCCAGGCCGAGCCACAGCCCCACGTATTGATTGCGGGACTCCATGAAAAGTGCCACCACGTCACCCGAACGGAAGCCTTGGCCATAGAAGAAATTGGCCACCTGGTTGGAGTACTCGTCCAGTTGACGGAAGGTCCAGCTCTCGCCTGTGCCTTGGAAGATCAGTGCTGTCTTCTCTGGATACTTCCTTGCGGTCTTCTGGAAGATCTTGGCGATTGTGTTCTTCTCCCTCACGTGCCTCCATACCTGCCACTTCACCCGCAACAGGACCAGCCCCGTGCTGCCAAAGGAAGGGGAGCAAGAGAGCAGCTGCTCAGTGACCCCCGCAAAAACACTTCCTCCAGCAAAGCCAGCACAGCACAAGGACCTTCTGAGGAGCTGCAACAGCCCAGCACTTACACCAGACCCCACTCTAGGTCAGCAACAGCTCTGCGTGCTTCCCTGAGCAGTGTGCATATAGGCAGAACACATCTGCAAAGATGCTCATAGCCAGGGACTGATGGATGCCAGGAAGAGATGTGTTTTGGAAGTGTGCAGACAGGGATGTCCCCAATCAAAGGGGCACTTTTGAGCCTCAGGTGCTCTCCAAGAGGTACCACCACTCCCTCCCCCACTAATCCTTGCCAGGAGCTGGCACAGCCTGATAGCAGGTCAGAATGAACCCTGCACAGGGGCCTCATGCTACGCCAGCAGCTTTAGGGACAGGGTACAAGGACAGTCAATAGACTTTGAGCTCAGCTGAAATCGATCCTTCTTGGGAAAACTTTTCCAGAGAGCTTGGAGTCACCTGGACATGGCAGAGAGAGATCTCATTCCAGCCAGGCCAGGTGCCAGCAGAAACCCAGGCAAGGAGTTGGGGGCTGTGCTCACACATACACCAGGGCAGAGCAGAGGGTGAGGGGTGGATGGTTGGACCATCCCAGCCAAGACACCTACGTGACATCCCTTTTTACTGTCTTTAGGAATATGAGGAAGAAGTCCCATCCACCAGATCCTAGGTAGAAGACGAAGAGAGCAGGGATGGCCTGGGCCCAGGACAGTTCCAGAGTGACCCTGAAGAACAGCAGCACAGCTGCAAAAGCAGCCAAACGCAGCATCATAGCCTGCGGGGAGAGAGAAACCATAGTCATCAACCCACGCACACTGGACCTGGTGATAACAAACCCATGGGTGTGGGATGCCTGAGCAGCCCCCAATTTCCTGGATGAGGTCCCTGAGTCATCAGTCCTCCTGGCAGTGAGGATGTAACCCAGCAGCCCAGAGTTTCCACAGATGTAACTTTATCTGACCTTGGAGATGGCCTCCAATTGAGCCATCAGCACAGCATTGCTCGGTGCAAGCTGAGAGCCTGGCAATTCCCACCTGGGGAGCCACATCCTGCATACCAGCCAGGGGCCCAGCCATGCCCCAGCAAGATGAAATGCAGGATAAAGTCACTTCCATGGATGTGTGAGCAAAGTCATGGCAGGAGGCCTTGTACAGATGATTGGAAGCCTCCACTCTACTCCAAAGATCCCTCTGTCCTCAAAATCCAGAGTCTCTCAGGGCCCAAGCACGAGCTCTCCTGCACACCTGGCTCCAGGACAGCCAGCACTGCTGTTAGAAGAGCACAGCTTCACACACTCCCCGACACAGCTCAGACAGCATCAGGGACAGGAAACTCGGTTCTTTGAGCTCTGCTTGTGTTTGCAAACCCTCGTGTTAGTGTGCAGTTTCCTGGCCTGGCTAGGCTGGAGACACTGCCAGAGCAGGTCAGGGATGAGGCCAGGCTGGAGTGAGAGGAACAAGGGCTGTTGCTGCTGCCAGGAGTGCCCAGACCCCTGTCCCATTCCCTGGGGACAGTGACTCAGTCTCTGGTACTTGTCCCTGCAAAACAGTATCTCTGTCCCCATCCCAGACACACCCCAGAAGTGGCTCTGAGACTCAGAGACTGTGACCTAGCAATGGCTCTTTTCAGGCAACAGCATTGGGAGGAGAAAAATGAGACCGATGTGACCCTCACAGTTCCGAGATAAAACTGGCCCTTCCTGGCATGGACACAGGTCAAAGAGGAAGGAAACACTTGCATCATTTCCCTCTTGAAGACTAATTCACTGCTCTGAAGCTGGAAGCCTTGTGTGCACTCATCTACAGTTGGCAGGGCTGGGAGCCACACTTGTGGCTTTCCCTCTGCTCTGTGCAGTCCCCCCAGATCTAAGGAGCTTATGTGGATTTGATACCAGATGCTGGCAAGTCGGGAACCAAGGCAGTGCCACATGGTCAACTGTGCCCTGGCATGTCTTGCTGGCTATCCCACCTCTAAGTCGTGCCACCAGCAGCAGGCTGGGATGCATCCCAGAGCATAAGATGCCACTCCCAGGTGGACATCTGGAGACCTTTTCCTACCCACAGCCCTTACCCTGAGATTCCCCCTTGTGCCAGTGACCTCTGAACACACTCCAGCAAACACCAACCTCCCAGACGTGATGTCCCACAATCCCTCTGCCTTTTAGCAGGGCAGGACTCACTGTGTTTTTGCCTGGGAGCCTCTCTCTGCACTTAAACAGGGCAACTTTTAGATCACCATCAAACTACTGTGCCTCAGCCAGGACCTGGGCTCTTCGTTACAGGCTCACACCAGCCAGATGTGGAGAGGCAGCAGTGGGGGAGCCCCACTCTGTGTGGGCAGCAGTGCTTAATCTCCTGCTTGAAGGCAAGGCAGGCTTAGGCAAGCCCCTGTTATTCTCTGCTCGTATCTCCACCTCACTTCGGCATCCCGGTACCTCCTGCGGAGATAACCGAGGAGAGATTCCCGATAGATACCCAGGGTGTCGCTGCCAGAGACCTCCAGCCCTGCTTTACAGATTGAGGTCTTGTGCACACAGAAAAAAAGAAGCCCTGCCTGTAGCTCACAGCCAGCAGTCACCGAGGCAAAGCGCGGGGATCTACCCCGGGAGCACCGAGCCCGAGGAGGACCTGAGAGCGGGTCACAGGGGGGACAACGGGCAGGTGGGCGCGCTGTGAGAAGCCCCAGCGTTAATGCCACCTGGGAGGCACCTGTCCCCCAACTGCCCTGGGCATGGGACCCCGATCTCACCCCCCTGGGGTCCCCAGCAGGGAGGTCCAGCAGCGCTGCCCCAACCCCATCACACGAGGCAGAAAGGCCGGGAGGGCCCCGCACCGGGATGCAGCCAGGCCCCGCCACCCAGCCCCGGCTAGGCCCCACGACCGCCCGGGTACAGCCGCTCTCGGCGAGGCGAGGGTCCGCGGCGCGCTCGTGGGAAGACCGGGGAGCTGAGGGATTCGGGCGCTTGCTGCGGTGCCCCACGAGGAGCCCCGGTACCTCATGCGGAGACCGGCGGGGCGGAGGGACCCTGGTCCTGCCCGCAGTGCCGCGGCGCCTGATGGGGAACCCGCGGGGCCGCCT
>VZTN01012365.1:60676-71199 GCA_013400515.1 Erpornis zantholeuca
GCTCTTCGCCGTATACAAGCCGGCGGGGGTGGCGTGGGGCCGCGTCCGGAAGGCGGTGGAGACGCGGCTGCTGCGCGGTGAGCGCAGCGACGGCGGGCGGTGGGACCCCCAGGCCCGCCCAGTCCCCAGGGGCTACCAGTGGGACCCGTCCCGTCCCGTCTCTCCGGCATTCGCCGGCTGCCCCTGACCTCCCTCCCCCGCTTCTCTTTCAGAGCTGAATGCGGCTCCGGGACGCGCCCCGCGGCAGCGAGTCCGCTTCCTACCGGCCCCGGCTCCGGGCGGCGGCGGGGCCGTGGAGCTGGTGGCTGCCAGGGTGCCAGTGCTAGCCGACCACCCTCTCGGTAAGGGCACAGCGGGGCTTGGGCCGGGGAAAACCGGGGACCGGTGGGAGCCAGGGGTCGGTGGGAGCACCGGGTAGGCACTGCGGACCGGCTCCTCCACTGTCTCCGTTGCAGTCCGAGGCCCGCGGTTCAGGAAGCTGAAGATCGGAGCAGGTCACCGGCTGGATGTGAAGGCCTCAGGAGTCTTCGGTGGGTCTCGTCCCGGAGCAGCACCGTGTCCTGCCATCTGTGAGGTGATGGTTTTCCATGCAGGGAGGAAGGGTGGATGCACGGCCGTTGCACTGCAGCAGCCCCTGTGTCTCACAGCCCCGGGAGTTTAAGTGCTAAAACAGAAGAAATGTCCCAGCAAGCTGCTGGCAATGCTAGATGGGAGAGACCCGGGTATACTGGGTTTCTCTGGGGGACACTAATCCCCGTGTCTGTTCCACCACCTGAAGTGGCTTCGCGGTGGCTGGCACTGCTGAGCATTTGCCCTGAATATCCAGGTGGAAAGTTCTGGGGAAATCCAAGAGCTCTGGTTACAGCCTTATTGTTTTCATGACAGGCAATAATCCAGGGGGTCTAATTGCACTGCTCAGACATGACTCCTAAGGAGATACAGCTCTGGCCAGGGGGCAAGAGTGGAGTGAGTGTTCAGTGCTGTGTAAATGCACATCAGTGACTTTTTGTGAGGCTGAATAACAAGTTCTGCATTTTCTGTGTTTCAGTGCTTGGCATTGGCCATGGGAACAGACTGCTCACTGACCTGTACAACTGCCACCTGACCAAGGTAGGTGCTGGCTCTGAACGGGCCACAGAGCCCCAGAGTGCCATCGCACACTTGATCCTGCCCCAGTGCCCCAGACCAGCCTTGTGATGTTAATTCTGCTCTTAAGTCTCAAACCTACCAATGTTTTTGAGAGCTTTTCAGGGTCCAGAGTTTCATCTTTCACATGAGCGTCCACTTGTGGTCTTTTGAGTAGAGGATGCTGCTGTCTTTTTGTGCAAAACTCTCATAGCCTGCACTTCTACCAGCTGCATGGTGCATAACTGCTGCTCAATTGCTTGGATTATTTTTTTGATAAATTGTGCTCTTTGTCCTTCTTCCAGGTTTATACTGTTGGTGGGCTCTTTGGTAAAGCCACTGATGACTTCTCAGACACAGGGAATTTAGTAGAGAAGACAACGTTTGGTAAGAAACTGATTTGATGTGGTGTTTTTAAAAAAAAAAAAAACAGAACAGCAAACAGCAAATTAACTGTAAAGCATTTAACCAGGTGAATTGCACAATGACAAAAGCCACATCTTGTATGTCTTCTAGTCCTTGTTGATGTTGTAGTTCCGTGTTCAAAATCTAACCACAGTATATACAAAGCCAGCGTGAATGCTGGTCACAGTGGTTGCTACTGGCTTAGTCAGGACTCAGATCTCCCTGTGAATTACACTTGGAGGTAGCAGGAGATCTCATTGAAAACATATGATAAGAAAACTGGAGCATCAACATTTTGAAATCAGTTAAGCAAAATAACTCTTCCCTGTGCAGTCCAGCTCTGTGCTGCTCCATGTAGAGCCAGGGGAAGTGACTTTGCGAAGGCCACCCCTCAGCTCTCATCAGCCCCTTTTGATGTGCCTGCCTGCCCAAGGGACAGCGACACCTCAGTGGCAATTTTCAGACTTTCCAGTTTCTGGATGGATAATTGAGACTTTGTTTCTGCCTTAATATTTGCAGATCATATCACAAGGGAGAAGCTGGAACGGATTCTTGCTGTCATTCAAGGGACAAATCAAAAGGCCCTGCTGATGTGCGTATCCATGGGGGAAATGAGCTGATCTGATCCCACTGCCATTCGCTGGTCTTCAAAACAAATGAGAGGATTTTGTTTCCCATAATCAAAGTCTGTAAATGGTGGAGTGGTAGCAGGGGCAGAGAGGAGTTACTCTTAGTGTTCTGTGCTCCGGTGAGAGGTTGCAGTTAAACATTCCTCTTGTATCCCAGAATCTCCAATCTGCTGGTTTAGGACCAATCTGCTATGTTAGGGCTGACAAAAAAAAAAGCTTGTAGACATGACTGAGTAACTCCCTCCCAACCTGTGCTACACTACTCACAGTACATACACCGCTAAAATACATACAAAACTCAGTGGATAGTTTTAAGAATAAAAATTGCCTTTCTGTTTCATTGGGAATGGACGTATTTTGAATCTCTTTGGAGAGAAGTTCTAAATGTCTCTGTTGCTCTTTTTTTTCCTAGGTATTCTAACATTGATATGAAAACACAAGAGGCATATGAGCTGGCTGTCAAAGGGTTGATACGCCCCATGGGAAAAAGCCCCCCAATCATCACAGCAGTCCGATGCCTCCAGTTTGCACTTCCAGATTTCCAGCTAGGTAGGACTGGCACAGAACATACTAGGGAACTCCAAGTATGTATTATAGCAAATAAGTTGGTAAACTTCATTTTCTTACTCATGATTTAATGCAAAATGAGTTGATGGAAATTTCTTATCAACTTATAACTTCTTTGGTAAATCCAGCCAGCTCATAGCTTTTTCCTTGCCAGTTCAGATCTAAGCCCAAGGCTGGAAAATTTGCATCATAAATGCCTATGGGGGAAATTCTTCTTAGCTTAATTTTTTAAATGCAGTGTAATGCATTTCAGTACTAAGTTTTGGGGTTTTTTTTTAAGTGTGTTTTGTTTTCCTGTAGCCAGTCCCCTTTCCCTCAGTCCCCTTACCCTCACAGATTGTCTTACTAAAAATGGTGCCTTTTTATCCCCTTTGAAATACCCACATTTCTACATTACTCTTCTAGATCTATTGGTTTGTTTTCTAAAGTATTAATTTTGGAGGGCTGTAGAACACCCTGCAGTATTCCAGAAAACCAGACTATGCTCTTATTGTCTTCTGCCAAACCAGTTCTTTCAGCTTAACTGCGAGTGATGTCTGGATTTACAAAGTCAGAGCTTGTGTCAAAGCTTTGCTTCTTCTGAAGGAATGTCTCTGTCCTCCTAGAAATCCATTGCTTGCATGAGACTCAGCAGTACCTCCGGAAGATGGTTCATGAGATCGGTCTGGAGCTGAAATCATCTGCTGTGTGCACACAAGTGCGGAGAATACGTGATGGGATTTTCACGGTGGAGGATGCTCTCCCGAGAACCCAGTGGAACCTGCAGAACATCCAGGAGGCAATTCGGAACTGTCAGCTCAAAGTGGAAACAGAGCTGGAGGAAACACTGGGACATGGGGAGAACTGTCCTCTTCATCAGAGGGATGGGGATACAGCTGAGCATGCTCTGCAGGAGCGTCCATGAGCAATTCCTGCAGCACAATACGGCAGTGGTGCACCAGCAATGGGATGTACAGCAGAAGGAAAGAGGTTAATTGTAGTAAACCCTTTCACATCCACCTTTTCCTTGAGATGACTTTTATCAGAAGCTTTTTTTCCTTCAGTGGCAGGCTGTATAATTTTTTTAAAGCATCACAAACAGTTCATTAACAGGAGGTAGCTGTGCCCAATTCCTGTTGACTTTGAGATATAAAAACCCATTCCTGAATTGTTCAGCAGCAGGAAGTAGTGTCTTAGAAAGCCGTATTCCCTTGACTGCACAGATTTCTTCCTTGCAACTGGCAGCATAACTTCCCTGTGTTCTCCTAGAGTATTTTCTTTCTGTTAGCTCTGCACTCAGACACGTGAGAGCTCAAAATCCGGCTAAATGAGGGATGTGCAGAAGAAAACACAGTTTACCCAAAGCAGTGCAAGGAAATGTTTTTATCCAGAGTAGGCACTCTGTAGTGATGAAAAGTGGCTTATAATAGGGACTAATGCACAGGATACTCAAAATACAAAACTGAAGATGACCTAATGGGGAAGAGGTTGGTTGCTGGCTCAGTACTCATCCATGTACATTGACCCATAAAAAACCCCAGCATGTGCTACTTTATTTTACCCTTTTTTTCCTGAGGAGCCACAGGTGTTCAGTGTTCTCTAGTATCCTACTCTACAGCAGCTCCTTGCAGACAGCATATCCTGCTCTTTGGTGAAACTGTGAGCTTTGTGATACCATTTGGTCTCTGTTAGCTCATTATAGCAGGGTCTGACTGTCACGATCCGCAAGGCAGGATTTGTGATGAGGTTCTTTTGATCCCCGGGTGCAAAAGACAAATAGCAATGGGACACAAGTTTTACTCAAAACAGCAATGCACTTTTATTGTGCCAACATCAGTTTTATGCGATAGAGGGGAGAGAGAGAAGATGTAAAAAGGACAGTGAGGAAAAAGACGGGGAAGGGGAATATAGCTACCAACAGAGAGACGAGAACCCTCGTGGTCCAGCCAATAGGTCTGTCTTCCGTGGGGAGATCTCATCGTGGTTTCTGCAAAGAGTCCCTTTATAGTCTTTTTGTAGGCGAGGGGCAGCTGGCCAAAAAGTGGGGAAATCTACTGCCATTGTTGTGAGGGGTCTCTCGTTCTGTGCAGGACAGGTGTACTGGACAGATAGCGAGGAACAGGACAGGTGTACTGGACAAAATCAGTCCTTTTCACTTCAGCGCAGTCCCGTTCCGCCTTGGGAGCCAGAACAAACGCAGTCCACAACGACCTGCAGTAATTTCTTTAGGAATGCGTACCAGTTCTCAGTGAGGCACACCCTGCAGGCAACACTTTGGCAGACATCCCACCTCAGCCAGGCCAGAACTCCAGTCAGGGTCTGCTGGAGGTTTTTGGAGGGTCTTGCGATGAACGTGAGGCACATAAAGGGATCTTCAGACCGTCTCTTACACTGACTTACCAGAAACACACTTTCTAAATTTAAGTTAAAAATCTGGAATTACACTTACTATTATTGCACTCAATGGTTTTCCAGTTATATACTTAGCGAGTTTGGAGATTTATTTATAGAAAGCAGATTTGTTCTGTTCCTCTCCTGGACTTGGACAAACGCCAGCATATTTCATCCTCCAGGTGACAGCCATAAAGGTACAAGAGTAACTCTGGGAGGGGCAGTCACAGGGGCCATGATGAAGTACCTCAGTGACAGTGTGCAGTCCTGTCCTGAAGCATCCCAGGAATCCTTAACTTAGTCCCTGGAATCTCTCTTCTGGGTTCCTCTGGGCCGCACAGAGCAGGCAGAACAGCTGTGGAACACAGCTGCCACCACGTGGCAGAGCCACCATGCCAGCAGCAGGGGCTCCCCAAGGACACCGTACCCTGTCCTTGGGTTGTTCTGTGGGTGTTCTCATCTTCCATCGACAAGGGATTGGGATCATTGTGATTGGAAGCCAGAAACCAGTCACAAGGCTGCTACTGAGAACAGATAACTGGTTTTGCACTCCTGGCTCTAGGTGTGGCACAGAAACATCAGGTAAGTCAAGGGACCTTCCCAGGCTACCTGGCCAGTGCTACCTGAAGTGTAAACCCATCCCTGCAACCGCAGAAGGACACTTGCACAGCTACAGCTGCAAATTTTAGCCCCAGTGCTCCTACATAGTGGGGAAGAAACCATGGACTTCTCTTTGAACAACCTTCAGTAACTTTGCTAATGGACTATACTTCATTCTCTCAGATGGCACCTTACACAGACTGAAGAAGTTCTGTACATACTTCCCACTGCAAAAACAATTTCCAGTTGCGTGTGTCATTGACAGAGGAACATTTTGTGTGGAACACTCCAGGCTGAACCAGTTCTTCTACACAGGAAATACCAGCCAAAACAGCAACTTTAGTAACAAAGTTTGCATTTCCTGGTTCTTGCCACCTTGTGACTTTTTTCCTCCCCTTAAAACTACTCCAAAACACGAGTGTTCCACATTTGGCAGAGGGGTATGTGGTAGGGAAGGTATACCTGTGAGCATCCCCCTGAGAGTCCACTCTGATCTGGCCGCGGCAAATATTCTGCACAGCTGCACATTGAGACAGAGACTTACTTGGATGAATCATGGAATATACAGGCTCTTTTCTGTCCCCCTGCATGAGACCACTTCCATAGCTTTTGAGGCAAAAGAAGACACTTATTAGTGATGTTTCTGTGCCACATCTAGAGCCAGGAGTGCAAAATCAATTATCTGTTCTCAGCACCAGCCTTGTGACTGGTTTCTGGCTTCCAATCCCAATGAAGACAGATTAATTTGATTCAAATTTGGAAGTAACAAGCCTGCTGCATGGGCCTAACTGGAGACCACAGGGGAAACTTACTGGCTAGAAGGTCTTGCAAAGTAGAAATGGGCAGAAGGACATCAAGCCTGAGTGAAAAAGGGACAATAGATCTGCAGTCAGCAGAGCACTTCATCACTTCCAACTGCCCAAAGCAGCTAAATTTAGTCTGTGCAGTCACCCTCAGCCCTGACACTGACCTTGAAACACTCGTGCTCCCAACATCCTCCTGTCCAGGACAGTGCTCACTCCCACCATAACTCTGCACTAAGAGCAGAGGAAGGTGATTCTGCACCTGCACATTCCTGGAGAAAACACTCAAATAACTCATGTTATAGTTGTCTCAATATAGTTTTAGAATTTGTTCCCAGGTTCATGCAATGTTTTATAGGCTCTTAAAGTGAATTACTGACAGACTGCTTTATTCAGAGTGGACAGTTCAACACAACTTTACATTTTGCCATTTACTACAGAAATGATACAAAATCTCCAGATACCAGAGCAGGTAAGTACAAAAATGCAGAACACCCAGACTTCTCTGGATTTGTGGATAACAAAATAAAACCCCCAAACCACCATGATTTCAGTCTTCTTCCCTTCCTACTTTTGAGGGTTTTCCTTTCAAAGCAACAATTATATTGCACATTTGTATGTCCTCACTTCCTCTATCCATTCTGTAACCAAACAGCCCCTGGATATTACAGGAAATCAAAGGCTCCATGGAAGAGGCTCAACATCAACCTGAACTACAACCTATCCCAATCAAACCAAACAAAATCCTGTTGATCAGGTAATACATGAAATATCTAAAATCCTACATCCCTTTTCCAAAGGTTCTTTTTCCACCTTCTGTTTCTTCTAGACCAGGATGACACCAACATGTAATGGCCCAGTGACAGTCACTTTTGTAGGGCATAGTAGTCTCCAGGTTCAGGACTAGTCACTGAGCTCCAGGTCATACTCAGGATAGAGCTGTTTTGTAGTGACCCCTCGGATAACAGCTAGGAAATAAAGAAACAGCATAGCTTTCATTAAATAAAGATCAGATAAGTCAGAAACGTGGTGTTTTCCTCCCCTTATTATCCCATAGCACACCCCACAGCCAAGAAACCCAAGGTTTTGCAGCTGTGCCTCCTGCTTGTCCAAACACTTTTTTTTAAAGTGAAGAATCTGTAACACAAGCTTTGCCTCCATGGCAGCAGCTTCTTTCTGTGTCTGTATGAAAGCACTGACTAAAAAGGTCTTTAACAGCTTTCCCTTCCTTACCTAGCTTGCCCAGCAGCATCTGCCCAGCATCTTTGATTTCATTGTACTCATGGAGCAGAGAGATGTGCTTGTCCAGTTCCTCCAGGCTGTAGCCCCTGTAAAATGACACCAGAAAGCTCACAAATGACACAGAGAGACTGGGGGTTGGAGATACCCAAGTCCAGCACCTTGAAAGCAGAAACTGAATGCAGCAAGTGCAGTTGCTGCAAATCATAAACATAAAAGCTTTAAAGAAGCTCAAAAAAGCCAATTCACCCAAGTTCTCAGAATCAAGTGGAAACAAAAATAGGCTGTGGTGAATTCCACCGATATGTATCTCTAATCTGTATATAGAAAAAAAAAAAGAATTGTAGAATCATTTAGGATGGAAAAGACCCCCAAGATCATCGAGTCCAACCTTTGGCCAAGCACCACCATATTAACTAAACCAGAGCACTGAGTGCCATGACCAGTCATCTCTTGAACACCTCCACGCACCATGACTCCATCACCTCCCTGGCCAGCTGATTCCAATGTTTAATCACCCTTTCAGTGAAGAAATTCCTCCTGATGTCCAACCTGAGGTTCCCTGGCACAGCCTGAGGCCATTTCCTCTTGTCCTGTCACTAGAAGGTTTGTTTATCCTTGAGGATAAATCAAAAAAGGTTCTGGTTGTTGTTCTACCATTTTCATCCTATGCACTACACTTAGAAAATATCAGTCCTTCACAACAAATAACTAATGGCTAAAATTGTCTGTTCGCAGTTAACACATAATTACCTCAGGAACACCCAGGCTAAAGCTAAAATCCTCTTATGCAAGCTCCTAATAAAACTTGTTTTGCTTTACCACATAAAGTGGAAAGAATTCCCTCATGTCTCTAACAAGTCCCATCACTTACAACAACACTGTAACCATCATGCACCATGCCAACAATGGCATCATAGAAGGTCAGCTCTCAGCTCCAATGGCTGGATCACATTTTGTTTTAAAAACAAAAATAATTGAGGCATCACAGTGAACACTGAGCTGTTAAGGACGTACTCAGACAATAATTGTGCAATTTCCTGGTCTAGAGCAAGGTCTTTCCGTTTCAGCTCTTCGATTTCACACCGCAGAGCTTCTTCTCTGGCTCCATTAGGCTGGAAAGACCTTGGCAACGGGATCTGTAGAACACAGAAAACGTGTAGCAGGAACTTAGCTTTGGATAAGATGCTACAATGCTGGCGCACTAATGGGAAAATAGTGTGTATGTCACTGGATAAAACAGAAGAAAGGAGAAAAAGAAAAAAAAAATCTCTCCAGGGAGGGGGGGACTCAAGTAAAATATGGATCAGTGTACATAACGTTAGCCTGCTCCATACCACATCCTATGGCACTTTGGAGAGTTACATTGCGAAGTGAAAATAAATAATTAAAAATCACAATGTGCCTTTTAGGAGAAACTCCCAGCATGATACAGTGCAAACTGCGGTCCCAACACTAACTCGGGGAACCAGCAACTTCACCCTCAAGGAAAAGTACTCCCCACCGGGCCGGGCTGAGCCACCACGAACGTGTGAGCGGCTTCCAGAAGAGCCCCGCGCAGGACTCACCGGTGCCCTGAATCCGGCCGTGCCGCTCCGCCGGCCGCCGACCAAGACCCTGGCAAAGCAAAGGGCGCCGCGTCAGGGGCCGGTACCGCCGCCTCAGCGGCGTCACGGCCCGGGAAGGGAGAGGCAGGGAACAAGCTCCTACCTCCTGGGCAGGGCCCGCAGCGGCGGGTGGCGGGGCGGGCTCCGGCCCGCGCTCGGAGGAACCCGCTCGGCCAGGGCTGAGGGCTCCGCACTGAAGGCTCAGGGCTCTCGCCACACCGAAGAGTTGTAGGCCCCCCCCGCCAAGGAGCACGCCGGGAACTGTAGTCCATCCGCCGCTAGCCACGCCAGGAGTTGTAGTCCTGCCTCCGAGGGGCACGCCGGGAGTTGTAGTCCCCTGCCGGGCCCTACCGTGGTGGGGCTGCAGGTGACATTGGGTGCGGCAGGACACAATTGTCCCCCAGTGGCCGCAGCCGAGGTAGTTACATTCGGTGCCTCAGAGACACCTCAGCACCGCGGCTTAGCTGGGACGGGGGCTCAGGAGGTCTCGGTGTCTTTCACACAGAATCACCTAATAAATCAGGCTCGAAAAGACCGCTGAGATCACCGAATCCAACCAGTGACCGAACACCACCATGCCAACCAGACCACAACACTGAGTGCCACATCCAGTCTTTATCCTTAAGCACCTCCGCAATGTTGTTTTCGCAAGGTGAGCGCTGCCCACGACCCCAGCTGTCCCCGTGTACCGCCGGCCCACCGCAGCTCCCTCCGGCCCAACCCCACGAGTCCCGCACAGCGGTTCGGACAGAGCTGCAGCCCCGTCCCACCGCGCTCGGGCCCGGCTGGCGCAGGGAGCCGTGTCCCTGTGAGCGCCGTGTCTCGGCGCCGGGGTTGCCCGAGTCTCTTGTGCTGCCGCGCTTGGAAGGTCAAAGGATTTAGGATCACACACAGCGACTCCGCTGCTTGCGCTGCCCGCGCGACCAGAGACAGCGCTCGGACACCACAGGGCAGAACGCGAGGCAGGTGTGCGGGACGCGCCCCCGCAAAGGTGAGGGAAGCTGGGCGACCCCTCCCGGCTTTGCTCTGAACTGTCGGGTCATTACAGCAGCGGGGCAGCGACGGGCGTCACACAG
This sequence comes from Erpornis zantholeuca, assembly GCA_013400515.1. NCBI lineage: Eukaryota > Metazoa > Chordata > Aves > Passeriformes > Timaliidae > Erpornis > Erpornis zantholeuca. The sequence goes on from VZTN01012365.1 coordinate 71,098, forward strand.
GGGCCGGGGTGTCCCGGGGTGTCCCGGGGCGGGGGTGTCCCAGCGAGACCCAGCGGGCTGTCCCACTGTGTCACCCCAGGGCGCCCCGGGGCGGAGCGGGGC
>VZTN01012365.1:71341-135962 GCA_013400515.1 Erpornis zantholeuca
TTTTAAAAAAATTTCCCCTCCCCCCTTTTTTCCTTTTTTTTGCCCGTGTTTTTTTCCCTCGGGTCGGCTTGGCTGCCTGCATCCCGGCGGGATGCGCTTCTGTGTCAAAGTCACAGGAATGGGAAAGTGTCCTGGAACAGTTCAGGCTTCCATTTTGAAATTCTACCAATAATGGGATCCTCCTTCGTCCTTCTCCATCCCCCGCTACCCCGCCGTGCCCTGCCCGGGGTGTGCGGGCCGGGGGTGCCGTTATTTGTACAACAGCTGCCGGGACCGGCCTCTCTGGGGCTCGGGCGTGCAGCAATTGCAGAGAAATGCCGGTAGACCTGGCGGGATTCGAGTTACATCTTGACAGACCGCCACTTCCTGGGCGAAGTGGATGCGATTAAAAAGCGTTTGTAGATTGTTTTTCCCCTTAGTTCGCAGTTGTTGCAGTGTCTGCTGTGGGGACTGTAATTGTTCTTCATAGAATCTTTCGTGGAGTGGAACATTTTACTATCAGGCCATGCTTTTTCACTTTGCGTGCAGGATTAATTGCCCTTTATTAGTTTTGCCTTATTGCTCTTACTTATAACCCTTAAAATCCCCCAAACCAGTGCTTCCGATCTCCTTTTAGTTGCACTGTGGAGTATCAAATAATTTCCCAGGAACAGCATTGGCTGTAAACAAAAGTTGAATGTTTACAACTCTTGTCATAAATTCATCATTTTGGTCTTACTTTAGCTTTTTCTGGGCTTATTTTGATTCAGGTTTCCCACCCCCTGAAACGGATGAATTAATGGCAGAGCATTTCTCTTGTCCTTACACTTGATCTGTATTTTTACTCAGTGGAGTTAGGTTTTGAGGGTTTTTTGAGGTTATAGAAGGCATATTCTGTTTGGACTTCAGATTCTTCTTCTGTTCACAGCTGAAGGAATATCAGCAGAAGAATAGCCCTGGAGCAACTGCAGGAACTAAGAAAAAACGTAAAACTAAAGAAGGCAGCAGACCTGTGACTCCCACCACTGATGACCAGCAGCCTCCAGAGAATGTGAGTGTTTCATTCTTTCTCCCAAATCATTTGCCACTTCCCTCTACGTTGGTTTTCTGGACAACCTGACCAGAGGTGGGAAGTGGTTGTGCTGGGGTAAGAGCTCAGTGGTGTAGGTGCTGTATGAAGTGTGCTACAGTAGTTGGCAGCTACCTGTTTGGGAAGGTGTAGCTGGCGTCGGAGCCTGTCTTGTGGTGCCCTGGGTGTGCCCAGAACCGCTGGGCTAAGCTGTGTGGTCCTCACAGGCTGGATGCGGCTGGTTCCTTGGCTGCCTTGGATTGACGTTTTCTCTCTGTCCTTCTCTGAGCCATTTCTCTTTCCCCTTTTCTTTCGCCTCCTGTAGATTCAGAACATTCTGAAGGTGCTGGTGTCAGACCTTAACCGCTCCAATGGGGTAGCCATACCCTCATTGGACAAGAGGAAGGTGAGGCAGTGCTCGTGTCCCTCGCAGTGACTCGCTCTCCCTCCGCATGCTTTGGGTTCTGTTCACACTGAGCTCCATCTCTGGGATGGAGCCTTTTCCTCACACATCCATTGTCAGTTGCTTCAGTTTCGTTGCTGTTTTTATTAACATGGAACTCTTTGTTACCATTGCTTATTAAGTGCTTGTTCCCTTCTGATTTGTGTCAAAGTTAACATGTCAAAAAGTGAGCTTTGTCAAAAAGTCTTCCTTGAGATAGCTGAGTGTGGAGGAAAACAGGAATTTGAGGTGAGGCAATAAACTCCTTTGACAGCTGAGGAAAACTGCACTAGGAAGAGGTAATGTTTCCTTATTCTGTGTTTCTCCTGCTCTGAGTGTCATTGCTTTGTTTCCTGGAGCTTGGTTTCTGAAGGGCACATTTCTGCTCATCTCCAGGCAAGCAGCTGCCCTGGCTGGTTATTCCAGCCACTCCTTTTATGACAGGTGATGAAGCTGGCCCAGGTGATGTACAGTCTGGCAAGTACCAGGGGTTTAAATATGCTTGGGCAGGAAGTCAGGCACTTCAAAGCCAGGCATGTACAGGCTTTGGCGTCCTCACATTCCCAAGATCCTGAAGAGGAAAGGGCAGGAAGTATGCCAAGAAACAAGAGAAAGGTGTTTGGGAGCATGCATGAACAAACAGCCTTTTAAAAATATTTCTTTTCAATTAGTCAGTTTATTTAAAATAAGGCTCAAGCTGAGATAGGAACTCAGAGAAGTCAAATTTTGTAGCCCAGAATGTTCTTCCAGTTTTATTGTATCAAAGCTCTGCTTTTCATTTTCACTTGAATCATTTTGGTAGCTTATTTCCCTACCATTGTTTCAATGTAGTTGTCATGAAGTAGCTCATTGTTATATTTACTGCATATCCATGTGTCTTTAGCAATAAATATAACTAAGTAATCATATGGGGTACCTGACAGAGGAGGTATAACCTGCAAGGTAGAATGGAATTCCCTATGAGTTGCCTTTGTTTCCTTTTTTCTCTTTTTTTCTTTTGTGTGATAATATGTCTGACATGCAGAGTTCCACCAGCTGTTGTGTAGGTTCTTTAACAGCAGAACTCGAGTGATGTGAAGACACACTGCCAGCTTTGGGGTGCTGGGTGTACCTGTCCTGTGTTGTGACTGAAGTGTCACTGTTGTCCTGGGGACTGTTTTCAGTTAATACTTGTAAGCTCAGAGTAAGTTAATACTGGAGAAAGAGACTTGTTTCACATTGGAGGGTGACATCAAGATAGGTGGTCCAGTGCTGTTGCTGAGGTGACATTTAGCCTTGCAGTGAAGGCCTGCCTGTGTCTACAGCTTTAGTCGTGTTCTGCAAAGAGAGAATTTATTACTCTATTCATTCTTGTTTCCCTTTTTTTTTTTCCTCTTTTCCTCAGAGATACAGTTTGATCTGACTGGCTATTGTGGAACTTTTGGATTGTTGTTCCTGGGGTTTTAGGAATTATTTGAAAACTAATCTTTAACTGCAATATGTCATGAAAGAAAGATTACTCATTACAGTTGCTGTCTTGTAAAAATCCTGAGTCAGGAAAATGCTGCTCAGAAACTTGACGCTAATAGGGCAGAAAAGCTGATCATTGGCAGCTGAGCAGCTGCTGCTGTTGGTGTCTCATGTGAGGCACCCTCCCTTCTCTCTCACTTCAGCTTTCTTGGCTGTGAAACACAGGAAGACTAGCTACCAGCTAAGTAGAAGCCTTTGTGTGAAAGCAGACAGATCCTACTACATGCTAAGCTGAGCAGAGTTACTGACTTTTTATTCTACATTATTGGAATGTCACAATGCATAATTTCCATATAAGTGTTTTGCTTCTAATGCTTTCTGTTTCCAACAAATTTGATTGTTCAAATAGTTTTGGGGTTTTTGACAGTTCATTACAAAACTGCTCCCTGTGAAGAAAGAAGGAGGGAGTTCTTGTGGTTAAGGCACATTACTGGTTTCTGCATCTTGGAAGTATTAGGCAGAAAGAAGGTTCTGATCAGAAGAAATTGTCATTTTGAGATGCACTGGGAAGGAATTCCTCCTGTCCCTCTGATGTTTATACTGATGAATGTGTGATTGATAAAGGTGAAGTAACCTTCAGCTGAAAGAAGTGAGGGAGTTCTTGACCTTCCTAATAAGCACCTAACATATATTGCTCCTTCAGAGCATCAGTACCTGTCCTGCTAAAAAGAAATTCTGAAAACTCTGTTTCCCTTTGTAGTCTTCCAGCTTACTGCCTTCATTAAATCTGTCTTCACTGTTGCTATTTTAACCTTGCTGCTGGATTAGTGAGTGAAGCACTGAGTAAATAAATGGGGAATGCTGAGAGAGAGATTTCTTGTTTCCTGTGAAGTGCCAAGAGGGAAGTAACTGAAGTAAGAGGGAACTCTTCCAGGTGAAATTACAAAGAGTTGCAGTATATTGGTGGGGCTGAATGCTGAAAGATTATCTCATCTGTTTTGTTGTGGTTTTAAGTGATGACTTACCAGAGCTGGATGATGAAATCAAATTGCTATAAAACACAAGAGCACCACTGGACCTTTATGGCTCTAGTGCTGTACAAGGAGATGAAATAGTCCAGTGCAGTGTCGCTTGGTAGAGGGGGCTGCAGATGCCATCCATCCTCCCACAAATGCTGCATGGGAACTTGCATTGCTGTCCAGAAATAGTTTTTTGGCACTTTCTATTTAGATCCTTCTTGTCATGGGATCTATGGCTGTAGGAGAACCACAGGGACCTGCTCCTAGCCACCCTCCCTCTGGCCTGTACATAAGTGCCCGGTTTCTAAACTGGTGGGTCATGGCATGCCACAAATTTCACCAAATTTTAGACAGAGCATTTGAGTCTAACTAACCTAATTTTCAAGTAGCCACTCCCCTGTTCTTTTCCATCTTCATTTGCATACAATGATCTGTGTTTTCCCCAGGAACACCTTGAAGGTGGTGCTTTTCAAAGCGCAGTGGCATTTGGCTTTGCTCTTACTTGATTTTTGGTGAATCTTTTGCAGTGAATCTTGTGTGTGAGCTTAAGAGTTTGGGTGATGTTATTGCCCCGTATTAAAAAAGGGAGTTGGGTTGTGGGACACTGGTTCTTTATGAAAGGACACACTCTGGGACAGTGTTTGTCTGTGGTTGATGCAGCCACCTCTTTGCTCTGGGGAGAACACAGGTTCCTTTCCACATGTTTCTTAATGATTGACTATTCACATCTGTCTGGTTTTCACAGGCAGGTCACAAGGTGATGTGTTGGTGTGTGTGTTTGTTCACTGTGCATGAAGGCTGTAATCCTGTGCTGTGTTTTGTGACAGGCATACTTTGACAGTGATGTTGCCACTCGTAGTGCTGAACAGCTTGCTCCCGATGTCCCTGTGCTATCTAACAGCAACAGCCGCCCTAGCTGTGGTTCTGTTCTGCCTGCTCCTGAGAGCATGCAGCTGACACAGGTTTGTGACTTACCATCAATACTGCCATTGAACCACTGAATAAGGGTTAGTGATGCCACATTAGTGTGGAGAAAGATGACCTTCATAAATATGACTAGTTCAGGTTTTCTCCTGTTAAAAATACTATGTTCTCCACTCTCCATGCAGTCATCATCTCTTTGTGAGAACAGAGGGAGTACTAGCACATGTGTCCCTGTGGCTTCTGAAGCTGTTTTTCTCCCCCTTCTCTCCTATTTCATTAGCAGAAAGTACCCTTAATAAGACAGCTCTCCAGTCCAATCAATCTGTGTTTCCTTTCACTAATTAAAGATTCAGTTGAAGTTTTTTTTAGCAAAGTGTTGATTTTCCTGATAAATAAGAACAGCAGACATAAAGCCTGTTATACTTGAGTTTCTCTATTCCAGGAAACCCAGATTCACACCACTCAGAAATGATGTGCAAGCCAGGGCTGAGTTGGTGGTTTTAAGTTCATCTTCCTTTGGGAAGCAGTAATTACAGGAGCTGTGGAACTTGAGCCCAGGTGTAATCAAGTCCTAGTGACACTCGTGACTCCCATCTTTTACAGGCTTGTAAGTTTTTATGTTTTAATCCGCAGATGCATGAAGCTGAGGATCATAAAAATGCTTTGGATGAGAACAGGTGAGTGTCTGTGTTGGCTTTGCAATAGGATCCAAACAAATAAAGGTTTTATTCCTGCCCCAATGCTGTGGTGATTTGGGCAGCCCTCTGGGAGAGGTTTTCATTGCCAGGTCTTTGTTCCCAGGTCTTTCTCGTCAACAGAGGGTCTCCGTCAGTTGTCTGAACAACTCAATGGCCTGGTTTCCCAGGTACTCCTTTTCATCCATTTGTCCCATTAATTCTCTCGGTATTTGATGTGGAACTTTAAGCAGACAGCTCAAGGAAACACTCTTCAATCTCAGAGACATCTGCAGCCATTCTAACCAATGTGATAGTTAAACACTGAGGAGCAAAAAATCCTGGTTTAGGAATGTAAGATTTCAGCAGTAGGAAGAAAAGCAGAGGGGGATGAATGAATTGTATGTATTCATGGAAAGACATACTCTTGATTTAGTGGAAAAGAATATGAAGTCAGTCTGAATAATTCACATCAGCTTGTCATAGGGGCAGCCGGTGTCTATCCTGAGCCAGAAAAGTGTTTTTTGTGTCTGTGTGTGTGGTCATTGGAAGTGACAGGTGCTATAAGGAGTGTTACTGTTATAGTGGGTTCTTACCGAATAGTGATTTGTTGCCTTGGGGACTAAAACTGACTTGATTTACTTCTAGTCTACATCGTATGTGAATGGAGAAAATGCTGTTTCTTCCACAAATATTAAGGAAATGGAAGTAAGTTGTTCTGTCTGTCATGTTTTTTACTTTTCTTCTTATTTGCTGCTGCTGATCACATGTTTGGATTCCGTGCTTACAGCAGTGTTAGTGAGGCCTAACTGAATGCACAGGTCACATACATCACTGTGTAGTGTCACCTGGGGCTGTAATTGGGTGGTTGTGATCACAACAGTCAGAGGCAGGTATTGGAGGTGTTCCCAGTTTGGGGACTGGGGATAATCTGGCTTCCATGCAACTGCAGTTCATATTTCTGATTCACTCTTACGAGGCCTCATAATTCACTCAAAATGAGGCCTCAGCAGAAATGGCAAAAATAGGTTGACATCCCAGCTGCTTTTGTCGAAACCATAGATTTTATTTTGTTTGGAGAATCTGATTATATTAAACTGTGATAATGATTTATTTTTCTGTCCTTTTTAATTATTGCTTTTTTCCTTCCCTCCTCCTCTTCTGCTCCTTCCTTTTTCTCCTGTATGCATGTGCCCATCAGACACGTTACCAGGAGCTGGCAGTAGCCCTGGATGCCAGCAATCTAACTAACAAACAACTCGTTACAAAGATAGAGGAATTGGTAAGAAACAATCCAACCAACCAGTTTGACACTGTCTGCTGCTCCTCCATGCTCTCTGGGTGTCTGTAAGGTTATGGGTTCCCTCATAGTGCCACAAGGAAGATTGCTTACACAGCACTTTATATGGAACAAAATGGGCTGGATGGAAAACCTGTGAGAGGATCAAAGCCTAAGGCCACTTGTGAGTGTGGTGGCTCATCTGAGGAACCAGAAACAGCATTTTGTTGTTTCCATTTAAGTGTGCTCAGTGTGATCTCCTCATGCTGTCCCTGGATGATAAGCATCCTGATAAAACAGCTGTTTCTAGTCCTGGTCTGAATCCTTGAAATACAGAATTCTGGTGCTGGCAGCAGTGTGGAAACCTGTTTCTGCAGGTGGTGATGCTGTTCTAAATATATCAGCAGAGTGGGAGCAATAGGTCCAAGAGAGCCTGGGGCTGTTTTCTGATCATATCCTCAGCTTCTCTTGGCACAATGAATGAACTGCTTTGTCCTGTGGCCTGCATGGATTCCTACTGCTGCTTTTCAGCCTTCAGCCTTAACACTGCAAGAAATGCAGCTAAGTGGATCTGTTCCAGGCTGAAAAGAGTCTTTATTGAGTGAAATACTTTCCCTCATTTTGTTCCTCTCTAAAACTACACTTTTCCCAAAGTTCAGCATTTCCCAGTGTACCTTGTGACCCCTTTTTTTGTTTCATTTTTGGTTTTGGGTTATTTTTGTTCTGTTCTGTTTCTTTTTGTGTTTTAGTTGGGCTGCAGAGGTACAGCGCATTGCCCACCCAGGATTCTCATTGTTTGCTAGCTCTTCTGTTTGTCTAGAACTCTGTAGAGCCTTTGCTGCATTTGTGCTCTTGCCTTTGCTTTTCCTGGTTATGTTTTGTGCTGGCATTGCTAAAATCAAAACCTTATCGCCCTTCCATTTGCAGTCATATTTCAAAATGCACCGAGGTTGTAGTGGTAATAAAGAAACAGCTTGGGCAATATTTGTCATTTGGGAAGGGGAAAAAATACTATTTATGTAGTTACTTAAGAGGCATCTGTGAAAAAACTCACAGAGGGATAAGAGTAGCAAAGGGCAAACAGGGTTTGGTGGCAGCCTGGGCAGTCTTTGTCCCCTTCACACATACAGATGCACTTTGTGCATCCACAGATCTCCAGTACTTCACCTGTAAGACTGAAATTGGCTGTGACAGGACTATCCCTTTCCTTGCATCTGGCTTCAGCTGTGTTTCATACCACCTTGGTGGGAGCCTGCCAACATACGTGCAGATCTGCATGACTTAGAGGCCAGTTGTTAACTGGGACAGAGGTCTAAGGAATCACTTAAAGGAAAGGACTTTTGGTTTGGTATTTAGGTATTTATTTTCCATTGAAAGCATTTTTGCTAACACACCAGTTTGGCAATGATTAATTGCATAGATGTAGGATATTGCAAGTTTAAACTGAAGTTGCTGGATGCTCAGATAGGAACATAGAGGGGTTTCAGCAGTGGTATTGGAGGAGAACTGTGATAATGTACTGGACAATGAAAAATATATCACATGTATTAGTGAAGGGAGCCCCAAATCTCATACTTTTAATAGCTAAGATGAACTTCCTAGTCTTCTGTGGAAATGGAAATTCTCTTTGCATTAACTGGGGATATATCCTACTTCATCAAAATGAAAATGTGTTTCAGCAGTATGAGAATACTTTCTCTTAAAACTGGTGCATCAATTTTCTTCCACAGAAACAGCAGAACCAAGAAGCAGTGAATCAGCTGGAGAAGGTAAAGTGTGTCCTATTTTTGGATAGATAGAGATATAGGTATCTGTTTCTCTTAGGAGTACATGTGGATTGTGGCACAAGCATGCATGATATTGTCTTGTGTTAGCTTCAGTTTTAATTTATAGCATAAGGTTGAATATTTTGACTTCGTGAGTTAGGCCTGACAGGCAGCATTCTTATTTTGATGAAGCTAATATTTAAATGCTCAAGTGGGAGAAGTACAGTGGGGGCAGGAGGTTACAGTTTAGGTCCTTGTCAGGAGCTTCCATTCCAACACTGCCACGTGTGTGCTGCAGTGACTGCACTGTGTTGTCACTGCTGGTCTGGGATGGAAAAATGGTTAAGTAGTTCAAATAATGAAGATTAAGCATGTCTTTAAAAGTACTGGCATCATTTAGATGCTGGAAATAGTAGCAATGAATTCCTGCTTTTTTAGTTTGACATAAAACAAGGATTAACTATCTGCATCTTTGTGATGACCAAGCATTATTTGTTTCTACAGGAAAAGAAGGAATTTGAACAGAAATTTTCTAAAGAGCAAGCAGCACTGAGGGAACAGTTGCAGGTAAGGCAGAACCTCCCTTACAGTAATATCACCTGACTTCTGCTGTTTAGTGGATTATTGAGCACTCATAGTCCTTATCCTGTAAGCCAGAGGTCCATTCCTCTAGGAAAACTGCGAGTCTCAGCCAGACTGTACTTACCTGCAAGAACTCTTTGCTGAATTGTCCTTTTGTGACAACAGTGATGTTGCAGTGTCAGGCAAAGTTTTGCACTGAGCTGATTTTCCTTTCTCAAAGGTTCATATCCAGACTATTGGAATTCTAGTTTCTGAGAAGTCTGAGTTGCAGACAGCCCTTGGCCATACTCAGCAAGCTGCACGGCAGAAATCAGGTACGTGACTGTCTCTGCAGCTCAAGCTGGTGGTTGAACTGTGGATGTCAAGTCACAGGCATGACAGTTGCTGGCAGCCAGCTCACAGCACTCCTTGTCTCCTCTGTGAGCAGCCTTTGGCACTGGCACTGCTGCTGTCATCATAGCTGCCCCCAAATGCGAGCATGTTGGTCTCATAGCAGTTGAGGTTCTTTTGTGCATCACTTAAGCCTTGTCACCTCTCTTGGACCTGTTGACTACCCCAGACTATTCCTTTCTAATTGTTTTAAACCTTTTTTCCCCTTTTCTGCCCTGCCTCCCACACAGCTGTCATGTGAATCTAGGTCTTACCTGAGCCTTTTATTCTGAACTAAATTTGAGCAATTTATTCTAATAGGAAAAAAAAATCCAAACAACATACCGTCTATTTTTCTGCAAAAGAAGTTTCATCATCTCCCTCTAAAAGTGAGGCAGGTAGAGAGAGCTGTACTCCCAGGGCTGTTAGTGAGTGATCTGTGGAGCCAGCTCTGCTGATTTACAAAGCTCTATGCTGCTTGAAGAGCTTGTTGACAAAGTAGAAAGTGTTGTTCAGCCAGTTCCAAAATGCTCTTTGTGGTCTAGCCTCAACTGACTGTGCTCTTGACTTATCCAGGAGAAGCTGAAAGCCTTGCTGCCCGTTTACATTCATCTCGCCAGCGGGTCTCGGAGCTGGAGCGCACTTTGTCCTCCATCTCCATGCAGCAAAAGCAGTCAGAGAAGGTAAGAGTCACCTCTGTTCCTGCTTAACCAGCAGCTCTGCCTTTGGCTGTTTGCTTATTACTACACTGCTGCAAAGTCTGCAGTTCCTACTTGGAGAAGAGACAGAAATTAACTTTGTTAATTAACCTTGTAAAGCCCTGTATTCCCCATGATCAAGGCAAACTTCATTCAAGTTTCTGTGACTAATCATATGGTCCAGTTGGTGTCTTCAGATCTGGCTCCTCACTTCATTAGTCTGGCAACTCTCACACAAGAGAGAGACCTCATCCCAGAAATCTCCATCAAACACTTCAGTATTGACATTAATCCAGAAGTTTGCAGAAATATTTGTAGCATCGCGTTTGAAAAGACTGAGCAGACTTATTCCTGGCAAATTCAGGAGGTTCTAAGCAAACCTGTCCTGAGGTTTTTGCTAAAGTTATGACCTTTTCTGCTTTAGTTGATCTGTTAAAGGTGAAATGAAGTATTTTTTTAATATCTTATTTGTTTGGCTGAAGTCTGTAGATGATTCAATAATTTCCTTTTTTCTCCAGCATAATAAAGAGTTAGTAAAGGAGCGAGACAACCTCAAACTGGAACTGTACAAACGAAGGTAAGTCCCTTCTGCTCATTACTGCAGAAGAGCCCCAAAACATAAGTGGTACAGTATGACCACAGGTGACTCAGGAGGCTGGATATTCAATTAAAAGAAATAGTAGTCACTACATGTGATGTTTTTGTGATTCTAGCTGCCAAGAAGCATTGGTTTGTAGATTTATGACCTGGACATCAGCAAACCCAGAACCACTTTACTTTTTTGTTTGTTTTAGCAAAAGTACTGAGGAAATAAAACAGCAGAATTCAGAGCTGTCAGAGAAAGTTCACTCCCTGGTGTCCCAGAACTCAGCTATGAAGTTGGATGTGGAAGATTTGCAGAAGAAATTGGAAATGGCTGAGCTGATGATTCAACAGGTGAGGGCAGGTGACACTGCTACACTTCCTTCAGGGGGGGAAGACAAGACTTAACTCCTGGCTTTAAGGAAGGCTCGATCTCATCAAGACGTCCTCCTGGAAAAAAGCTTTCAGTGAGGCCTCAGGATAGCAGAAAGTTTTTATTCTCTAGGGAGTTGGAGCTGTAAATTGATTGAAAAGCAGACATTGATTGAAAAGCAATGTGACTTAGTCTGCTAAAACTGTTGTACAGTGAGAGAGGGTGAAATGTGGAAATACAGTGACTGTTCTGATTGTGTCTGTTCAGGATTTTGGTTACTCACTTGTGCAGTCTCACTGAGTAACCAGCTGAGTACAGGTGGTTTTTGTACTTCCACCAGTGGAAGGTGGTGAATTGGACAGTGGCAGCTTGAAGTCAGCTGGGGAAAGAGTGCATGGAGCCAGCTGGTAGCAGGTCAGAGAGCAAGCTTAGGGTGTAACCCTAAGCCTGGGAGGGAAGAAAATGCTCTTTTTTTTTATTCTTAGACTGTGTCTTAAGTTACCCTTGAAATTATGCCAGCTACTGCTCTTCTGGGAAAAGTGCTGTGCCTCAGCTGAACCAGCCTTGCTGCTCAGTCTACTGACATGCTCCAGACATTGGCTTTAAATTTCCGACATGTCTGACAACTTTTAAGGTCACAGGCTTTTATACCATCTGATCTGGCTGTATAATGCAAACTCTGGAATTGCACAAAATTTCTGAGCCGAAGTTTGATTGAATCCTATTTTCTTAATTAAAAAAACAGTAAACGTAAAATTTGTAAGGGAGGAGCTGCCCAGTTCAGCCTGTTTTACAGGACTAAAATCTCAGCTTTTTGGTTTTAATCCCCCTATTTTTTTCCACACTGAACTTCATTATCAGCTGGAGCACCTTAAAGAACTGTAGAAGGTTCCAGTGTAGATCATGTGGCAGGTTACTCCCAGGCTGTGCAGGAATTGAGTATTAACATCTTGCCTTAACTTTCTGATTTTTATTGACAGTTATCAAGCCAGGGAGGGAGTCTGGATGCAAACCAGCAGCTGCAGATGGCTCTGGAGGAGAAGGCAAGCCTGGAAACCCAGGTAGCTCAGGTAAGAGGTTATATGAAATATCCAAATCTTGATATCTGTAAGGAGACTTGTGGGGCAGAAAAATGTAGTCTGAGCTTTGCAGTAACACTGGTTTCTTCAAGTTTTATCCCTTAAACCAAATTTATTTAGCTAATATGATTTTGTTTCATTTTGTTTTGAACAGCTCTCAGAGTCACTTCACCAGCTGCAGACAGAAAGAGATCAATATGTGGAGAAACTGAGGGAGGATGGGAGCATTTGGCAGCAGCAGGTGCAGCATCTCTCAGAGCAGGTAACCCCGGGGGCAGCATCTCAGCTCTGGACAAACACAGGCAGCAAGAAATGCCCCATGAACATTGTTGTAATTTTCACTTGTGTGGCCTTGCAGGTCCAAACAATGGCAAAGGAGAAAGAGAAACACATAGCCAAAATTCAGGAGCTGGAAGACAATGTTACAGAGCTGTTGAGCACATCAGGTAGGGCTTCCAAAGTGGGGCTTCTCATTGCAGAGTGGAGCTGGATAACTGTCCTGCTGTGCAGATGCTTCTGTACAGGAGGTGCAAGTAGGTCTGATGCTGGGAAGGCAGCTGGAGACCAGGTGACCCTAAGAACCCTTTTCTCCTGGGAAACAGCAAGTGAACTCCTGCAGTGAATGGACCAGCAGCCCAGTTATGTCTGTAGTACAGGCCTGGCTGTACTGTCAGCCTCTCTGGCTCAGGAGTTTGGGAAGGCAGGATGCTCCTGCTAGGGCTGTGAGGGAGTCAGCAGCAGGATGCCATGCTTGGGTTTGGGGTAGGTTTGCTCTTTGTTGCTCTCAGTGCTGTGCACTGAGAACTGGATACTGCAGCTGGTGATCCCTTCTGGGTCACAGAGCCCTATGGGCTGGGGTGTGCTTTGTGTACCCAGCAGGGATGTGTCTCACCCAGCCATTTTCCATGTGACTGGGCCCCTTCTGATTGCCCTTCCTCAGCAGTGAAGCCCATGGATATCGAGCCTCTCTCACCCCCGGGACCAACGGCAGCTGAGCTCAGTCTGCAGGAGGAGATCCAGCGGTTGCAGCAGGAGAAGGAGGAGCTGCACGGGCAGTACCAGGCCCAAGTCCGTGACAACGAGCAACTGAGCCACCTCAACCAGGAGCAGGAGGAACGGCTGCTGGAGCTGGAAAAGACTGTGCAGCGCTACAGCGAGGAGGCTGTGGACAGGCAGCAGATCCTGGAGGACATGCAGAGTGACAAGGCCACAATCAGTAGGGCACTGAGCCAGAACCGGGATCTGAAGGAGCAGCTGGCTGAGCTGCAGAATGGATTTGTCAAACTGGTAGGTCTCTTCTATGTGTCTTTTCCCACTGCTTCCCTCACTGCAATCCTTTCATAGTGCAGATGTTAATAACTGGCAGCAGCATTATCCCTCTCTTATTCTCTGAGACTCTCGTTGCTCCATCCTCTGATACGTAGTGCCATACCAGGAGGTTCCCTCCAATTCCTTACTCCCTCAGGTGCTCTGGCAGATAAACCAGTATCTTTGTCCAGAACTGTTTCCTTTTCCTTCTCATCCCCTGGCAGTCAGGCTGTTTCTGTCTCTGGGTATTTCTCCTGCCCTTTTACCTGAAGATACCCATTTCCTGTTCCCTGTATTTGCCCATGAGGAAGTTCTCAACAGAATTCTCTCTTGCTGCTGTCATTCTTACCCATCCTGGAGCTGAATCCTTATTCTTGCTTTGCTCCTTTCAGTGTAACACCTTCCCCTCTGGGGCTCTAGCAGACTGACACATGGTCTAGCTGTTGATTTTTTTTTTTTCTCTTTAGTCCATTTTGAACTCCTTGTTTTTGAATGTCTGTGGCTCTCTTTGGGATATTCATACCACCCATCTGCTTTGGAGCTGACAGGCTGCATGATGTGCCAGGTCTCTTCTTGGCATTGTCCAAGCACTGATTCCCCTGGCTCTTTCCTTGCTCTTCTCCCCTCTTCTGAACCTTTCTGTAAGTTATTTACTATCCTAAACAGTCAATTTATGGCCCTCAGTTACAGTCCAGGAAAACACAAGGGATGGCACCCTGTTGTATTGGGAACCAACATGGTTTATTGAGAGCCTATTTCATGGTGGCTGGGGCAGTTTCCTTACACAGTTGTGTTTGTTTTGCAGACAAATGAAAACATGGAGGTTACAAGTGCCCTACAATCAGAGCAACACGTAAAGAAAGAGCTGGCCAAGAAGCTGGGGCAGCTGCAGGAGAACCTGGGGGAGCTCAAAGAGACGGTGAGCACCAGCAGTGGAATGGCAGGGCTGGATTGTGCAGATTGCTGGCAGCTTCCCAGACACTGATGTAAGGATGGAAATGGATAATGTAAAGATCCAGCTGGGAGCCTTCCCCTATCATCTGCTGCCTGATGTGGGGGACCAGCATGTGGGGGCAGATGGTGGCTGCCTGCCTGATCGGTAGCTTTGGGGCAATGTTGACAGTTTGGATCATGTCACACAGGTCAGCTTTTCAGGCAGAAAGGGTTTGATGTGGTGGTTTGATCTTGTTCTCTCAGCTGGAGCTGAAGACACAGGAGGCCCGTGGCCTGCAGGAGCAGCGGGACCAGTGCTACAGCCACCTGCAGCAGTACACCGTGGCCTTCCAGCAGCTCGCTGCTGAGAAGGACGAACTGCACAAGCAATTCCTACTTCAGACACAGCTCATGGACCGCCTGCAGCATGAGGAGGTCCAGGGGAAGGTGACAGTGGAAATGCACCTGAAAGAGCTGCAGCAGACCAAGGTAACAGTAAAAAGGGACAAGTGGAAAGCTGAGAGGTAATCATTAAGTGAGAGATTTGACCAATCCCTTCTACCCTGTGCCCTGTGAATGATACCTGTCTGAAGCGGAAATACTGCTTGTGTGTTTGTGGTGCTACTCTCTGGAATGAGTGTTTGCCGTCTGGCTTGTGCAGGTTTTTGTGATCCTCTGCTTCTTCCTTGCAGGAAAGTCTAGAAGCTGTAGCCAAGGAAAACAAAGAGCTGCAGGCCCAGATCAGTCAGCTGGCAGCAGAAATGGACGGCAGAATTTTGCACCAGCTGGAGGGTTAGTGGCTGCATCAGGGAGGAGGCAGAGCTGGGTTCTCTGCAGCATTGCCTCCTTGTTCACCCTCCTCCTTTTACAGAAGGTGATGAAGCAGTGACTGAAGAAATCCAAAAACCTTCACTGGTGATCCCAGAGAAGTTTGAAAGCCATGAAGAAATGGTGAGTCTTAATGGATAGAAAAGCCTTTGGTTTTAGTTCTGAACAAATATCTAGAAAAGGAAACCGGTTAAAATGCAGAGAGGTTTATCAACTGTTATCCTACCAGCTGAGTGCAGTCATGAGGGAAATGCAACAGTTCCTTGTGCACAGCAGCAAGAAGCCAAGGCTTCTGCAGCATCTTTGAAAAACAGGCTGGAAGTCTGGCAGTGGTTTCCTTATGACAACTCGGCAGAACAGCTCTTTAATGGGGCTTTGATGATGTTCTCTTTAGTTTGGAAGGCAATTTGGAAATGGTGTCAAATATCTACAAGATTTATCTGCAAGTACAGTCATATTATTGCAGTCAAACAGCTCTCAAGGGTCCCAATTTTTAACCTGCACTGATTGGGAATGAGAAGAGGCAGTAGCTGCTGCCTGGCTACACATAGTTCTTTGGTTTCACACGCATAAATAAAATGCGGTAAACTGTTATTCTGTCCTGAGATGCACCACAGATCCTGCTGAACACAGGGAAAGCACTAATATCCACACTTTGAAATTCACCGTAGGTCACTTTCGTGACCTCTGCCATGTACCAAGTGGAGCAGGAGCGAGAAGATCTGAGGAAACAGCTGGCTTCTCAGAAGCAGCAGTGCAGAACCCTCCTGCAGCAAATCACAGCTCTTAGGCAGGAGCAGCAACATGTCACACTGGATGGAGGTAAAATCTTGGCACAGTTTGGGGACAGTGTGAACATGAGGTGCCAGGCCAGCTGGCCATTGCTGCTCTGAGACAGACCTTTGGGTCTGAGTGCATCCTGCCCCAGGAGAAACTGTAAATTGCACACATCCCTTCCAGGCTCCATTATGGATGCTGTTCCAGTGGAGGTTCATGAGGCTTTGAAAACTGCCATGGACAAGCTACAGGTAAGGAAAGCATCTCATATTGTTTCAGCCTTACTACATTGTTCAGCTATACTTGGATCCAGTGTCAGACTAACACAAGACAGATTGTAGGGGAATAAGCAGCAGATGTTCTGTAAGAAGCTCCATCCTAAAAAGCTTGCTCACTGCTTGGTTGTAAAGGAGCAGGATTTGTTCCCCAGGCTCAGATCAGTGTCACAAGGGATGTTACCTGTAGCACAGGTGTTGTCTGTACACAAGCAGCCCAGGTGACTGACCCCACTTTGTGTGTTCAGTTGCGTTTCACGGAGCTGATGCGTGAGAAGGCTGATCTGAAGGAGCGTCTGGAGGAGCTGGAACACCGCTGCATCCAGCTGTCCGGAGAGACTGACACCATTGGTATGTTTAGGCAACACTAGCACAGGCTAGAGCTTGCTCAGTACCTTATTTATGTAGGGAGCAGAAGGTCACACACGTAGTTTGAAGCCCTCAAACTACCAAGCCCTTCATGTCTCCTACTGCTGCCTAACTGGGCTAGGTCTCCACTCCAGGGCTGGATTTCTTGGGTCCTTATGCCTCATACTTCACTATAGGGCTTGTACTCCAATCTTGCACATACTCCTTGAGGCTTCTTTTGTGTTCCAGGGGAGTACATTGCACTGTACCAGAGTCAAAGGGCTATCCTCAAACAGCGGCATCAGGAGAAGGAGGAGTATATCAGCAGGTTGGCTCAGGATAAGGAAGAGATGAAGGCAAGGAATCTTTTCTGTGGTACTACTCCAACCAGGGTGGGCCTCGGCAGCACTTTCAGAGTGCAAACCTTTGTGTGTTCATTTGCTAATTTTGTGACAGGAATAGAACTGCAAACTGCAGTGGTATGTTTGTGTGCATGTTTCACAGCTTTCCTTTACTTTGGTGCAGATGAAACTACTGGAACTGCAGGACTTAGTGATGCGCCTGGTCAGGGAAAGAAATGAATGGTACAGCAAGTACGTAGCAGCTGCTCAGAACCCAGAGTTGTTTGCAAACCAGACTGAAGGTGTGCTTCCAGCAGAGAGGCACATGGAGCTGAACGCCACTGATGGAGCAGGTACGCTGCAGCCAGGACAAGCTCTGTGCAGGGGAAAAAGCCCCTGGTCTCAGCCTTGTGTGTGGATGGGAGGACTTACCTGCCTGCCTTGTCTGTGCTCCTTGCAGGGTTACGAGAGGTGAATCTGTCAGAGGAAGCAGAACAAGAGGCTGCTGTTCTTCATCAATCCGGTTTCCCCCCTGCTGACAGTAAAGCTTCTCAGCCAAACCAAGAAGACCCCACAGCAAGGCAAATAATGCAGCTTCTCAGAGAAATCCAGAACCCTCAGGAGAGGCTGGGCTCCCTGCTGGAAAACCCGTGCATTCCCTTCTTCTACCGTGCTGATGAGAACGATGAGGTCAAAATCATGGTAGTTTAAGTGGTGCTAAATCTTATTGATGGTAACTTTCTACGGGCCTGAAAGGACTTGATGGACTTGTATGTGCCCATACCTCTGCTCAGTGCCCTTGGCGAGAACAGATTCCTAAAGACAGCAGTAAAGAGAGATTGTATCAGATGGAACTCAAGCATCAGACATCATCTTCTCTTTCTCTTTTCTCTGTTACTTGGTGTGCTTGGAGTACAGGCAGACTCTTAACTGGTCCTGGGAGGCAGCTGGTGCTGGCACATCACCTAGGCCAGGCCCAGACTGGGAACAAAGGGAATCCATGGCTTTGGGCAAAATTATTTAACCCCTTGTCCCAGACTGCTGCCACAGCGGCTTCACACGGTTCTGATCCATCACTTATGCCTGTCATCAGCTCAGTTCCTTCCAGGGCTCCTAAAGTAACTAACTGTTCTGGTAATGAACTCTTTGGACTCTCAACAGGTTGGGTTTGTTTTCATACTACGTATCCTAAACTCTCCCTTCTGGCTGCAGCCCTGCCTCTTGCACCTGTATTTCAGAACAGGCCCCCAGCAAGCAGCTCCTGCGCAGCACAGCCCTGTCTGTTCTCAGTGTCAGGGGAAGGGACCGATGGGGAGCCTTGAGGGGGCTTTTGGTTACTTGACAAAGCTTTATGTGATTCTTGGGAGTGGGGTGGAAATGTAACTGCACTTTGAAGGATAATGTGTTTCACTTGTATGTGTCTGAAGGTTTTATTTATTTTAAGAAATGGGAGAAATAAGTAAAAGGAAACCCCTTAATAAACATGCTTTGTTTTGAATTTCTGGACTTTAGGGATTCTAGTTCTCCATGCTTAACTTTCCCCTTCTCCCATTTCGGTAAGCAGTGCAGGAGATGAGTGGAAACCAAGATCCTGTGGCCCATGTTTAAGGTCCTGGGACATAACAGCAGCCAAGTGTGGTAGTACCTGGCCCAGCCTTGAAGCCATAGCCCTGATTCTGAGGAGAAAACAGAACAGGGAGGGAGGAGAGCACTCCCTGAAACAGCATCAAAACAAATCTCCTTGCTGTGGAAGTAGTGAAGTGAACTGCATGTGGAGCTCCTGCAACTGAATCTGCCTTCAGGCATGAACTGCCTGTTCTTAGGATGGGTGGTGTCAACAGTGCAGTTTTGAGGGAAACCACAGGGGAGGTTAAAGGGACCTGATCACTGGGGCTGTGTGATCAAATACAGGAATTTGGGCATCAGCTGCATCCCTGTTACCTGTCAAGATAAACGATGCAAGCACAGAACACAGATTCACATCTGTTCAGCAGGAGAGATGGTTCATTTCTCCATGTCCAAGCTGGTGAAGCTTTACAGCAGCATAGCAGAGAGCTTTTCTTCTACTGCCAAAGGCAGATTGTGTGTGGGTTGTTTTTTTTTTTTAAAGGGTTCATATCTTTCTATTCCCAAATACAAATGAAAAATAGGGCACACAGCACAATCAGTGCTTTCCTGTGAGCCCCCAGAGGAAGCTGGTTTTTGAACTTCTTTCATTTAAATGGCATGAGTAGTGTCAGTCTCCCCTCAGCACAAGTGATTGAGGTCCCCAGCTCCCCAGAGAATGAGGTATGTATATACTGTATCTGTGTAAAATGGTGTATATTCCTTGAAGAGAGACTAAGCCTGTTCAGTGTTGATGCCTGCTCAGGCAATTAATGAATCTGTATCATAACTAATAGGGGAAGGGCTGTGATTTAATACAGAACACTATTGTAAATGGAATAAATATTTATTGGGTGTTTACTCCAGAACTGTGAAACAGACAAGAGGAGTGAAGAAGGTCTATGGTCTGTTGCAGAGGTGACTTAACCCTGTTACAAATTTGCTTTCTGAATAAACTTATTCAGAGGGGCATTGACTAGAGGTATTTCTTCTGCACAGATCACCTTGAAATTTGGCCAGAAAAAGAACAAACGTTTTATAAAACACCTGCCCTGACAGTGAGGCCCTTTTCACTGAGCTTTCATAAATGTTTTCTGTACAGACTGCTGACAAGCCTGAGAGGTGGCTCTTGGCTAGCATTTCACATCCAGACCCCAGTTTCAGATGCATTTTTTGCCCTGACCCCTTTCAGGAGCGATTCCCTGACCTCACCCTTACTCAACATCCACTTGCTGTGCTCCACAAGCAGCATAGGCAAAAATCCCTTTTAAGAAACAATTAGTGCAATCTCCCACCTTCTGTATGCTCCATAGCTGAAGCACCTTTACACAACTTTTTCTGCACAAGGCTTTACCTTTTTGCACCTGACAAGCTGTTTAACTCTGCTGCATGTACAGCTTGTTAAACTCTGTGGGATGAAAAGATTACAAAAAAACACTTGAAAACCACCCAGAGAAAAAGCAAGAGAAAGAGAGATGGTTTTATTCTAGTCATGGAGAGCTTCATTATACAGAAATCAGACTTTATTTCATCCAATAAACAAGTGACAGGTAGATCACAAACTGCATCACAGCTACTACCAGCACTGAGACAGTTCACCCACAAGTCTGGGGTAATACAATAACCCAACTGCACACAGCAGAGAATTTAACAATTAGCTCAAAAACGCAACATTGGGATTTGGTTAACTTTTTGGATGTGTGTGTATGTATATATATATGTATATAGATATTCTTTTCCTACTTAAGTATTTCCTAAAATTCACATGGAAGCACAAATGGCTTTAACACCTGGACATATATAGATTTTTCATCTTATATATATATTTATAGATATTTATAACAGTAAAGATATGTTTCTCATTACTACAATATACTTGTTTAACTCCTTTAAGCAGCTGGGAAGAAAAAAAACAACAAAAACCCCCAAAAACAGTTTCACTACAATTACATCTGATATGTGTGTGTCACAAATTACAAACAAAACAAGCCATGTGTGAGATTTGAGTCAGACCATTCCAGGACAGAACAGCTAAGAGGCAGGCAAAGAGTCTCAGAGGGAGCAGGCCTACATGTCAAATGGTGGTTTTGGGCTCTCCGGGCGGGCGGGACTGGCCTTACCCGGCCGGCTGGAGGTTAAAGACAAGAAAAACAAAGAAAAAGGAAAAGGGAAGGAGAAGGGGGAGAAGTAGTAAAACAATAGTTAAAATACAGAAAGGAACTGGCATCAGAACAATAGAGGAACCACAACAAAAAATAAGAGTAATAGCACTGAAACGAGAGAACTGCAACATGAATCAGGCCTGGAGGACAGCCTGCAACACAGGTGGCTCATTTACCTCTGGTAAAGACATGACATCTGAGATGTACAGGGTTGATATATGTTTTAATTCTCAAGTCTTTTTTTTTTAATACATGTAGCATGAAAAGTAAAAACCAAACCTTAAGATGACTTGTGATCAACAATGGTTACAAGTTTCCCCAAACACATACCATCCACATGCAAGAAAAGGCTAGGGAAGAAGTCACCACAGTACCCCAAAAACACTGAAAGATGTGCTTAGGTCAAAGCAGAAATATTTTCAACAAAACACCACACAGCAAACTCCCTGAAACATTTGGCTGTCTGTTTGCAAGGGGGGAGCAGTATGTCTATTCCCCTCACCCTGATGGGTTCAGAAAAGTCAGCCAAAAATGGTGATGCAAGACAACTGCTGGCAGGAGCCAGTGTCCCCCAGCAGGAATGGCCCAGCTCTGGAAGCTGAGTGTGAGCAAGTCCTGTGAGGCCCCTGCATGCTCATGTGTGCACGCGCTATCTCAGACTTCACTCTGGCAGGACTGGGCTGATCCGCTGATTCCCCCCGTTACTGATCTCCCTGCCTCGCTTTGATATGAAACTGATTGCACTGTTCCCAACATTAAAATTTTGCACCTTAGAAGTCAAGCTGATACACAGGACATTTAATCTGTTTCTAATGGGTGTCGTGTTTTGACAGTATATTTTTGCTAAGCCACGCTTTTGTCTTATACTACAAGGAAAGAAAACACCTACAGCTCAGTCCTGGGTGCTACAGCTAAGTGGTGCAGGCAGGAAATTTATCCAGGCTAGACCAGGCAGATGGAATTACTGGATGGAGAACCACCACTTGGACCTAAGGATGTCCCTGTGGCAGGTCTCTCTGAGGAGCCTGTGTACTTCAGGGATCCATGCCATTGGATGAAGGCTACTCTATGCTCACAAAGCAATACAGGACGCACGAGCGCAGACTAAGAGCTCGATCACTAGGCTAGAGTTTTACAACACACCAGAGAGGGGTGGTGGGAGGCAGGGATGTGGGATGGATGAGAGAAGTGACTGTGGCTGTGGAAGGGAGGGTGGAATGGGGAAGCCGCCAGCACGGCACTCGTCGCCAGCTGTATACAGCCTCAAGTTATAAATCTAAGAGGGACGGTTCAGCCGGTCGGATTATGGTAGGTCGAGTAGGTGAGGCGGGGCCCCTTCTGCTGTGAAAAAGCGGGAAACAAAAACAAGAGAACACACACTGTGGTTAGCACAGCAATTGCAGTCACAACCACACATGCTTCTCCACCTCGCCTGAGCCAGCAAAAGAATCCAATCTGAGGCACAAACCCCCAGAGTGCAGCTCCCCAAAGGAGACTCATGGGCTTCTACTTGGCCTCCCACTGGCCTTTCTGCACAGCACAGATCACCAGTAGAACAATCCCCTGGACTGCCAGTTTTGCTTCCCTCTGAAAATTGGAAGTGCAGAGATTTACTGCCAGTAAGTACCCTGACTCTGGGATGAGTGGAGAAGCATGGACAACAGTGAGCTCCTGTATCAAGCACATGACAGTCACACAGCATGGATGGGGTCCTCTGAGACGCGCTGCTGCCAGAGGCTCTTAGCTAGTTTGGAGGAGCACCTTCTTCCCCTGCCCTCAAGGCTACTGCAAGGCTGAGATTCCCTATTCTGACATGAGACTGATCTTGGATGTCAGGGGCAAGCTTATGGCTTTCAGTTTTCCAGTTCTGCCACACAGCAAATGCAGCTTTTACTTCAATAAAAGGAACTTTGGCTACTCCTACTACATTCTGCCTCAACTCTTTTGCTGATACTTTAGCTAAGTGAATGGGCAGCAACGTGTTTGCCCTCTGCATGGACTAAGTGTTCTAGAATATCCTTCCTGTAAGTGACTGCGGGAAAAAAGCACCGCAACAAAAAAATACAAAACAACACCCCTGACACGTCTCTCAGTTCTTTACTTAAAATATCACTTCAGTCTCAGACTATGGGCTGTAAGAAGGCTATAAATAAAAGTGTGTTCTTTAAGACTGAGTCCAATCTGTATTTTTCCTTTAAAACATGCTCCCTGCAGTGTCTGCAACCTCAACTGCATCTTGCTGATGTTTCATTAAGATATCTAAATTGTTCAGTACCAAGCCAGAGTAGTTTTAAGGTCCAAACTGCCTGAAATGCAACGAGCAAAGCCAACAGCATGTAGACCAAATGGAGGAGAAGCCCTTGCACTGATCATACAGGACCAGGTGTCACAGAATTAACTCCTCAGTAATCCCACACTGACAAGATTTAGATTACAGAGAGTCAACTCACTGCTAGAAATGAAGGCCCTCTCCTGACACAGGGGCTGAGGGAAGGGAGGGAAGTCTTTTTGAGAAGGGTATATGTACCAGTAGTCTGTAATCATACTGGCACAAGAGAAGTTACACTCCTATAAATCAGGGTAAGTTCCCTCATTTAGCAAATAAACCAGAGCAACTCTCCCGTCCTGTTTATGAAACCTCAGCAGAATTTACTGCTCCAGACCTATAAGCCCCAGATCTCAAAGCAATTACAACCACTTGTTCCTTGCCTTGGGAAATGATATATAAAAAAGCTTCAGAGAGTAAAAGCATTTCCAAATGTTATCTCCTTGACCGAAAACACCAATACAAGACCCCACTGTCAGCATGGCAGTCAAGTTACTGCTCTTGTACAGCAAATAATGATGGGATTGAACTAACCCAGAAATTACAATCACCTCAGAAGGATGCTCAAATAATCGTTATCCAGAAGTAAAAATTGCAATGGGATGTTACAACTGGGGAATCTGTGAACCTGAACTTCATGACGTGGATCTGTGCATTATCTCTAAAGGTGCTCACAGTGTAAATGCAGGCACACCAACTCTTTGGCGGCTTCTACTATCATTGGAACAGCAACACCACCAGAATTAAAACTTTACAGAACTTCAGATCAACTTTTAGTGAGATGCTGTTGCATCATCACATGTCAGAAGGCATTTTTTGAGAAGGTTGAAGGACTGTTTGCATTTCAGGAGTTTGTACAGGTTGTGCTAAAACCCTCGTTCATGGGAAAAGGATGCTTGAAACCAGCAGAGTATATAAAGTCTTCTGGCAAGAGTGGCCACTTGACCCTAGCAGGATAAATGGGGCTGAAAGGAGCAAAAGTAATTCACAGGTAGATGGGCTGCTTTTTTGTAATGCACTATGATTGATTTTTGCAGAGTTGTTTCTCTTGGCATTCAAAGCATTTTAGGGTGTGGGGCTGTCACTTTTCAAACTTATAGGCTGTTTCTGTTGAGGTTTTCTGGAGATCCTTGCAGAATCTGCCTGGTAAGGTTAGAAAAGGCTGAAAACTGTTTCCCAGCTCTAAAAGGGACAGAGAAGTCTCCCAGGCAACATCTACCCCCCAAATCCCACTTTAGTCTGACTACATTGCTAGTCAAGCCTTTTTATAGCACTGAAAAATCACTTTTTTCTGTCAGGACAGGGAACAAAGTTTTGCTCAGAGAAGGAAGACCTTAGTCCTGGCAGGAGCCCAGGGAAATGAGTTACAGTGACTATCACATCCTTTAAAGTCAGTCTTTCAGGCCAAACTCAGAGAGAACACTGAGCTAATCCTATCTAAGAACCACTGGGCTATATAGATCCTTGACAGGGGAACTTCCTAACACAGGTGGGAAAAGATTACCTTTATTCCCTTGGACTGAAAAAGATTTCGGGTGTAATTTTTTGGATCATTCGGGGGTTTGGTGGGGTTTTTTTCTTTTTTTCTTTTTCAAATTTTAATTTCCTTGGTGCTCTTTATGCCAGATTAAAAACAGAATGCCCCATAACAGCGAGTCCCAGAATGGGATACAGACAACAGCAAGGCTCCTTCCCGAGGTTGTTCACCAGGATGCACATTTCCAGGGCAGTCAGGGATGTCTGCAGGAGGCAGAATATTGGAGGAAACTGCTGATTGCTCCAACATCTCTGCAGTGTGTCATCAGTGAGGAAGTTTGACAATGATGTCCTCAAAAGATGTCAATCATGAGCAATTACTGCAATGTGGCACCTCTCAGCTCTAACTCCAGTTCTGTGCAGCAGTAACAGACACCATCTACCGCAAGACGGGGGCTGGCTGCAACCCTCCTGCCCCGCAACAGGGGCTTGAACTTCTGCTATTCTTATTAAAGTAGGATTTCAGCATGTGATCTGCACCCCCAGGTCTCTCTGCCACAACCAGCAGCAAGGGAACCTGCAGGAGCTCCTGCTGCTTCATTCTTCTGTCATGAAACAAGATCGACAGAGAAAGGGAGAAAGGGCCCAAAAAATCCACACCTACGCTGTTTTGCCCTCTGTACCTCTTTGTCAGTAAGGGCTGAAGCTTCCCAAGAAAAGGACTCAGGAAAATTTGCTAACGTCCCTCTTTACACCGGAACTCGACATTTACCGGATGAGCAGTACGCAACACAAACCCACACCCTGCTATATCACTGAACCATTACAATGCTGCAAAATCCAGGGAGAGGAGAGGACAGGGAAATGGGCAGGAG
Organism: Erpornis zantholeuca; assembly: GCA_013400515.1. Classification (NCBI taxonomy): domain Eukaryota; kingdom Metazoa; phylum Chordata; class Aves; order Passeriformes; family Timaliidae; genus Erpornis; species Erpornis zantholeuca. The sequence continues at coordinate 96,880 of VZTN01012365.1, forward strand.
CAAGGCAGAGTGTTTGAGGGACACAGATAACTACATCTTTCCTCTTGCAGGGGCAGGAGGCAGGGGAGAGAAGGCAGTTTGAATAGAAGCAGGAGAGTAACCTAGAAGGTAAAGGGTCAAGGGGAGAACAAACAAAGGGAGTTCACACCTAACTGCGACGATGGGGACTCAAGGATAAAAGGCAACATTCAATTGTCAGAGTTACCCTGCACTCAGACATGGAAGTCCTGATATTAATAAGCCCAACTCCTCTTGACTTCCATGAGCACTAGGGACACAGTGAGGATGGGAGCCCTTCTCCAGCCAGACATTAGAATATAAGAAGAGGAGTCTGAACTATCAGCTCTCCCCAAGTCTCCATCTTGAACCTAACAGAGCTGACAGACCAAATCAAACCAGAGTTTATTCAGCTGATCTTACAGTTAGTGTGGATCTGAGCCAAATGACAGACACAGAGTTTAGACCTTGTTGCCAGAGCTCATTCCCCCATCCCACCTTCTCTATTTAGAAGCAGAGAAAGGGTCCTTCAAACCTTAAATCAGGTACTGAGGTTTTCCCAGCTCCTGCAGCTCAAGCAGCTGCTCTCTGATCAGCCAGTTTTTCTGTTCAAGACGCCTCCCTTTATGAGATCCTGGCAGAGGTGGTTCATGGGACAAGGGACTCTGTTACTAACACGAGAACTGGGCAGCAGAGGAGAGCTGCAGAGCAGTGCTGGAGGATGGGGACACAGTGACTCATGCATTGCAGTGAGAGTGCAAAACCTACCGTGGCTGCCAGTCCTCAGGGGTCACTGATAGTGATTCTGAAAGACAACACGAAATCAACATGGCAGTTCAGACAGTTCAAGGCAGAGGCCACACAGACTGTCAGGAATGGGGAACAGATACGCAGGCGCTTGCACAGACACAGTCACACACCCCCCTCCAAACACAGCACAAGTAGGGGGACTGCAAACACACAGACACCACTCATAGCCTCATCTTTGCACACACCCAGACCCTGTTGTGCACAGGGGTGCATCAAAACCATCCATCTGTCCACACACCTACTGGCTGCTGCTCACTCATTCAAGTTCCTCACGCATCCAAGCTGTCATTCACACCAGTGTCATACCCAGGTTTCAGTACCCACCAGCTGGGCACAGGTAGCTGGGATTGTCTGTCACTGAGGATTCCTATCTTTTGACCATATTAAATGTTAAGAAAGAGCTCAGGAAAGAGGGAGATAACATGCAGTCCTGAGCACTACCCAAAAAGGTAGGAAGCAGGTGGAGGCTTCTTTCTGAAGGTCATAAATCACAGAATCACCTACTCCAACCTCCTGAATAATTCAGGTCATACAGCTGTGTGACCTTATCATAGAATGGTTGGGGTTGGAAGGGACCTTAGAGATCATCTAGTTCCAACCCCCAGCCATGGACACGGACATCTGCCACTAAATCACTAAGGAGATAATTTGTCCCTTAAAACTGCGTGCCCAAGAACCCTTTCAGAGTTCCAGCAATGCATCCCCATTGCACTGATCAGCAGAGTAGCCAGTGAGAACCATCCCTGCCAGGAGGTAACCCCAGACCCATGCTTTTAATGCTGATCCCTCAACATTCTTTTCCTTAAACATACCAAAGAATGGGGAACCCATTCATGTCTTCAACACATTTTTCCAATGGCTGAGTCATTCTCACTGAAATCACCTTCAAACTCTTCTACCTACAGTTTCTATCAAACTATTTTAAACTAAAGAGCCTAAATACCTGGAGGAATACCTTCATTGATTTCTTTCCCAGGTCAAATCCTAAATGCAGTCCATTGCACACAGACAGGATCTTGGATGGTTTGTAACTTTCAGCTCTCAAAATTATTTATTTGTCAATATGGACTTCCACAGTAAACTGAATAAATGCTAAGCGCAGAAGCAGGATGGCAAATCTTGTTTAAAGTGTCCTTAATTATATGCAGGAAAACCTTTCTGTGCAAAAAAATGTACCATATGGTGATTATATGTGAAAATGTGTTTATATACTTATATTTATGAAAAAGGAATAGCGTGACGCTTCTGTGAGTTTATCATTCATAAAATCAGATGCTCAAACCAAAGGCACAAAACCATCAAACTTTACACATGCATCAATGAGCACACAAAGTTCACCCAGCCACCACCACACATTTGAGTTCACACCACCAATTCCTCCATCAAAGCCCACTCGTGCTATACAAGAGAGCTTTGTTCTTCTCTCTCACGCACACTACACAGCCCGGTTAGCAAGGGAAAGATGGGTATTAAAAAAGCAACAATGGAGATGGCATTCGTTCACCCATGGCAGAAGGACCCGAGTCCAAGTGCTAGCAGGGAACATTCTTATTCTATATACAGGAGAGGAAGAGAAAGAGTCCCTTGTCATTGGAAATTCTCCATTCATCAGTGAACTCAAATGACAAGCTGGTATCAGGATCCGGAGGAGTCTATGAACAACTGGAAGAATCAGAGAGGGGGATCAGAGAATGAGCATCACACTTCACAGCTTCTGGAATTACATTCTCAACTCCAGATCAGGGCAGTCAGTAGCATGCAATCCAACCTACCATCTGTCCTATACCAAAGGGTTGCTCACTCAAGCACAAAACTCTTTCCTCTTCTGCTCCAGTGCTGCTTTCCCTACCTTCCCCTAAACCCTTCTACTCATGCAAAAGGCAGAAAAGCCATTAAGATAGGCCATGACAGATTTCTTCAAAAAGGCCAATTCATTTCAGCCCATCTGGGGAATCCTATCACGGTGGCCAGGTATATAGAATATTTCTCATGAGTGAAGAAATGAAATTGAGTGAATGGAGGAAGATGGAGACAGAAAGAAGCATAAGTATACTGAAAACAAAACCACAAAGTAACAGTATATGGAAAGGCAGGATCACAAGAAGCAGGAGCCAAAACACACAGTAGAAGCATGCTGACATCCATAGGCGCCTCCACAGTCTCTGGGACAACACTGAGGTATGTCAGGACAAGTTACTGTGGGAGCTGCATCAAGGTGCTTAGGAAGGACTCGGGCAAAGGCACCAAGAAAGTAAAACAATTTGCATATACACCAGAGTCAGAAACTGTTCTATAAAGCTGTCTGGACTCATCCACCTCTGGGCTGGCTGCAGCCTGGCAGACAACACTTCCCTCCAAACAGGTAGCACCAAGTATGAGCTGGGCACTATTGCAGGAGGAAGACTAAGCCAACTCTGCCATACACCATCCGCAACCATTGACAGGCTGGGTGTTTCCACAGAAAATGCAAAGTTTCAGACCTGCACCACCAGCATCCACTGAAGAGGTGGTTTCCACAAAGGAAGCGTTAAGAAGTTTCTGGTCATGTTTGTTCTTTACACTGCAATTACCTCCTCTTCCTCAAGGGAAACTAAGCACCCAACATCAAAGTATTCCTGGTTCCAGACTGCTTCCTAAGTCCTGTTCAGGAACATGTGCTTAGCTGCACAGGGGATAATCCCTTATTACTATGTTGAAGTGTGTCTGAAGTGACTGAACAGGAAGGAAAATGAGTTTCCTAATGGGAAAGCAGAGCTGTGTGATTTGAACCCTCTAGACTGGAAAATGTTGAAGTTGATTACACAAGCAACACCAATGCCTAAGAATTTGTTTCCCTGCCAGTGATCCTGCGATTCTCTCCTGGCCGAAAAGCAACTGAACAGCTTTGAAGGTCTTCCAACTCACCTTGAAGAACTCTGGGCCAAGAGAAAAGGGGCAACTTTGGGGAGCCCTACACAGAGGGGAACCTTACCCCAGTCCCGTGATTTATCTGGTGACTATAGGCATTGGTAAAATTGCTGTAAACCTCAGGTACAAGGTTCTCTCCCACATTCTTTACAGAGGTTTGTAGAGGGAAACAGCTGCCCCTCTCTTCCTGAGCGCTGTCTTGTCATTGCCTCATCCATACAATGAAATCTCAGAGGACAACGATGCTCCTGCCTCTGGATCCAATTCAAATATCCAAAGGCTGTACTGACACCATGCACTCCATTCTCCTCCTGTGGCCCAGGCAGGCCAAGTGCTGCCAAGGCTCAACCCAAAACCAGAACATACCCCACCTGCGTGGAACAGTGTTTCAGGACTTACCTGGGAACACCAGGAGGAGCACGATTAGGCCGAGAAGGAACCTGAGGTGGGGGCCCGAAGGGATCAGGAGAGGAACCTGGCCTGGAGGGCACAGGGGGGGCACCACCCAGCGTGGACCCACCAGCAGGAGGTGGTCCAGGAGCTGGTCCGCGAGACCCAGGTCTGGCAGGGGGCACTGCAGGAGCTCTCCTCTGCGGCGTGGGGCTGGACGTGGGGGACCTGCCAAACAAACAAAGGCATTCAACTGCAGCAACAGCTCTGGGATCCCTCTGCAACCACAGGCTGCCTTCACTGTTCTCTCTTTAGCTTCACATCCCTTGACATACCACCCTTTGGCTTTCAAGGGTCAAACCAGACCCCAGGCTGCCTTCAAAGCTACATCCAACCCAAGGGTTTAGAACGTCTCAACATCTCTGTAAAGATGTCCTAGGAGCCTACCAGCAGAAATACCCAGGACTCTTCATCCACAGGAAGAAGAGGAGAAGAAAAGGACTCCCTGTCTCAGTGGGAGGCCCCAGCAAGGCACTGAAGAAGCATCAGGCAGGTCTGCGGGGCTCCCCCCCTGAGCCTCTGGTACCTGCGTCCAGACGGTACGCTCTGCACCTGCAGCCAAGAGTCGTCCACCGGTGGGGGCATGGGGGTGCTGATGGTGCTGGTGTTGATGTCCCCGATGATGTTGAGGGCCTCTTTCAGGGCGTGGTACATGCGCAGCATTTCGTCGCGTCGCTGGGCCTGCTCTGCTGACTCCTCCATCAGCGTGTTTTGGTCACCACAGGAGTACAGGTTTGCCAGCAGTTCTGAATGGATGAAGTCCTTGGTCTGTAAATGAGCAGAGAGAGGCAATCAGTTTTCACCATCTTTCCCCAAAACACTCTATTCCGTCCCCACCTCTTCCTTCCAAGCTGCCTTCAGTTTTATTTCATTCTATTCCTCCCTCCCTATTTTTCCCCTTTCTGCCATTTCCACCTCCATGGACCACAGTGTGATAATTACATTGTTTATCATGAGGTGCATGATTGTCTTCGGCATGAGGTCTCTGATGGTTTTGTTGACAATTGCCATGTAGGAATCCACCAGGTTCCTGATCGTTTCCACTTGTCTCTCCAGCTGAGGATCCATGGAGTGCATGAAACTATCTCCTCCATTCTCCTCTGCTTCACTGGCCTGCAGAAAAAAGGAGAAACAGAATGGTTCTTCAAATGTAACACAAAATTGGCTTTTCATGAGAGCTAAGAGAAGAATAGAAGGGAACAGGGAAGAAGTGCATGCAAAAAGTAAAACTTACTTAAACTTACATTTTGGGCTGTGATTGTCAGTGCATAGCTCAGTTTGTACAGACTTCTCCAGCTCAGATCTGAGAAATTTTACCAATAAAGCTGCTCTCTTAGTAGTAAATTATTAAACAAAGGCGAAAGGCAACAGGGATTCCTGAGCCGTGTTCAGATGTTATGGCTCTGGTGCATACTCAAAGATGTATTATTACTTTTTAATGTCTACAGCTTCCTGAAAGGTGCTTCATTTGATCTGGGTTTTCCATGACCAGAGTCAGTTAAAACCAAGAATCATTCACCATAAATTAAGTCTCACAGGCTCTCTGCCACATTGCATCTTTGTCCTCATTATATAAATGAGAAAACAGATACAGAGAAGTGAAGTAACTGCTCCTCTCAGGCTGACCACAAGTAGATGGAATAAACTAGAAGACTTTTCTATTGCTTCAACTGCAAATCCCGCACTGTAAGTTATAATTATCTTTTCTTTCACACCAAGCAGATGAATCTCTTCCTGCCTGCCTGAAGTACATTGTTTAGTCTGTAAGGTAAAACCTGGACTGTGCTGTTTGACAGCAAGCAATTTCCATGGCTCCTCCACTTGGGATCAATTTCAAAGCATTCAAGCATGAAAGAACTGCTGCCTTCCTCCATGCTTATTAAAAAAAAACAACTCTCTAGGATTGTATAATAAAACATCTTTGTTTTAAACAGCCCTAGTCTGAACAATTTGCCATGTAGGAAATGGCTTCTCTTTTGTTTTGGGGAACAAAATATATGAGAAAGGGCAAATTCTTTTCTTCATTTGAGCTTTTGCTAAGAAGATCTTACATAATGAAGGAATGCAAGGTCTCAGTGTGAAACAAAGTAAAGGAAGTGGATGTCAAACAGGACAACTTAAAAAAAGTGAGGGTAAAAAAAAAAACCAAAAATAAGCTTGCACCAAGATTGAGAAGTCATACAAAAAGGGAGGAATAAAAAGAAAAAAGGAAAACTCAAACCAAGAACAGAAACAGACAGCAGGTATCCAACAGAGGGTACAAAGAGGGAGAAGAAGCAAATGCCTCTCAGGAAATTGTGACAAAAGGAGAAAAAAAATGAGGCAGCTAGCTGGTGAGAACCCCAGGAGGCAACACAGGAAGTGGGGGTCAGACTTACTTTGTCCTTGTCCTGGCAGGCCAGTTTGAGCATATGTGGAAAAAATGAAAACAAAAAGGGACAAAAAATAAAAGATGACTTTTAGTTGGTCTTAGAATTTGGAGAAGGTCCCATAGTAGCACTGACAAGCAAAAGACCAATCCCACTAAAAATACACCAATACCTGTATTAACCTAGAAGAGAAACAAGTGGACTGTTTAGCTAAATTGAATAGTGGGATGGTCTGCAAAGGAAACCATATTGTTAGCAACAAAGGACAACCTACTTACCTGCAAGGACCACTTGTCATTCCTTACATGGGTTTTGAGACAGGAATCAGGGCTCCCATGTCAAACCCCTCCACTTGCACAGCAATAGGTGGCCCAGAGCCACTGAGCTTAAGAGGCCCAGTCTGGTTCAAAGCTAATCTGAAGTCATGTCACTGTTAAAGCCAGGGCCCTAACCCTCTTTTTTTAAATCTCTTATCAGTTTGCTAGGAAATGCTTTAAGGCAAAACCAGCAATATTCAAGTGTAATAGGACAGATGACTGCAAGAAATCTATTAGAATCAACAAATATGAACAGGAAAGCAATTATCACTTTTCTAATGGAAAAACTATTTATAGCAGCTTCCCTCTCACAGAGGAACAGGAAAGGCTTTGAACAGAAGCACATACCACAGTTGCCTAGAAGATACTTTCAAAGCAGAAAAAAATGCTGACAATAAGTGCTGTGGGACAAGGGGAAGGGAAGAGATAAGAGTTCTTGCTAAAGGAACATATTAGGCTATCTATCAAACAAAAGAAAAATTCAAAGAACAGCCCTCCCTAATTGGTTGGAGGAAGGAAAGAGAGAACAACTGCTAAGTTAGTTTTTCCTAATAAGGCTGTATAGAGTTACCAAAAAGGACTGGTGCCTTTGCTCAGTGGATACCATACCAGTTAGTAGTCAAGGTAGTTAGATGTCATTATATTGTGAATTTAATGTCCACAAAACAAGACAGCTAGAGGGATTTATCAAGGCAGTCTTTTCCTACTTTATCTTCCCTTTGAACCTGCCAGTTACTTTCTCTCAAGCTTCCCTAACGGAAGCACTAGGATATACCACAATTTTTTTTTTGTTATGAAAGATTCTCAGCTCTGGAAGACATGAAACCTTCACAGACTTATTTTTACAGAAGAAGATGCAGCTATTCTTCTCAAGACACATGCTGTACTCCTCTTTATCCCGTTATCATGGCTGTCACTTACCCCAACACGCTCTGGATAGACTCCTGCACGAAGGAAGGAAGCCTTCCAGCTATCCACCTCCTCCTGGGTCTCACAGGCCAGCTCCAGCTGCCGGTAGTCCTTGTAAACATTCCTGTCAGGAAAACACATATTTTATTATTCTCTCTTGCAACTCAGAATCTGCCCATATTTGACAAAGACACTAATGGCCAGGAAATCTTTCTGTCATTTTAAGACAGAGACATAGAGAAACTTGGTCCCTTGCTAGGAGCCTCCTGATGACCCTGCAAAAAGAATTTTTTTTTTATCAAGTCTGATAGCTCTCAAATCAGTTGCATGTTTCAACAAGGCCTGAAAAGGATTCCCTTTTCAATTCTGCTTGCTGCTGGACTTCTCCAGCTATCCCAGGTCCTATGGCTTTCCCTAGTCACTGACCAAGAACATTGTGATTATAAATATATATCCCAGCCACAGCCCAGGTAACCACACCAAAAGGCTGAAGTAAGTTAACACCACAAGCCACGCACTGGCAGAAAATGGCAAGTTATATATATCTTTAAGGAATATCATTCAGAAGGAATGAAGTTATGCCCTCCCATCTCCTTCAGAAGTGGCTGTCCTCAAGGACACTCACATCTTTCCTGGACCGCTATAGTAGCACACTCATCCCTACTCTGTTACATAAATCCTGTCCCTAGCTCCAGCAGCTTGGTGTGCTGAGATGGGAGCATACCTCTGTTCAGTGTTGAAGAGAGCAAAGATGTGCTTGCTGGACATGAACCCCTTCTCCACATCTCGCAGTTTCAGGTTATCCACTGGTAACATGTACTTCTTCTCCTTCTCCTGAAAAGAGAATGAGGAATAAGTCAATCCCTACTCCAGTGGTGCCTCTGCTCTACCAGCATGGAGCATTAGCAATACGGCCGCATATCAACAGAGAGGCATTCTCAGACCCAGATCCTCTGTTTCCTTGAGTCTGTGTGAGAAGGGGACCTCTGGAAACAAGAGTTTGTCCTTCCCAACTGCTTTTGTGATGTGGCCCAACAACCCCGTCTCATTAACTCTTCCAGGACCAGGCACCAGCACAGCACTGTCCAACTTCCCCAGATTGTGCTCAGCATTGTGGTCCCACTCTTCCTAGCAAAGGGGTCAATCCAGGTTCAGAAAAAGCCAGGCATGTGATAGAGAAGCTGGTTTTGATACAGAAGTTATGTGCCAATAAACCTTGACGTTAAATATTATGTTAAAAATCTGGTGTGCATATATATATATAAAACCTTAAATTTACCTCTTCAGAAAACCTGACTTGTGGGAAGTCCAAAAGGTGAAAAGGTTTTCAGACTGAGTGAGAAAAACAGGTTTAGGAAATAAAGCAAAGATTTTAGGTTGACTTGCTGATTTTGTTACTTCATCCTATCACTGTCCTAGTCCTACACTCTATTAGTTACTGTGAGCCCTTTGCCTCCATAAAAAACAGAAACATCAAAACTTGATCTTAACTTTTACATTTACATTCAGAAACTAAGCCAGAAATTATAAGCCCTGCTTAGTCTCAAATCTGGATCTACAGCAAATTAATAGAACTGAGTTTGGTTTAAGGCCCTCATTTGGAGCATCCTATTCCAGTTGGGAATTATACTCCAGCATAACAAGAGAGGGAGCCCTCACACTGGTCTCCAAAAGGCTATCCAAGACTAAGCCAAAACCAGAGCATACTCCTACGTGCAAAGCAAGTATGTGTGACTGTCCCTTGTGAGATCTTGTGTGTTTGTAGACCTTTCTTGGCTGGAAAGAACATGATCACTCTTGCGGAAAACAGGATAGAAAACAAAGATGGTCAGTGAGCAGAGATCCTGAAGAACTGACCAGGAAGAAGGGCAGGGCAGAGGAGCAGGTACAAGTGACAAAGCTGCTGAGCTGAAACACCCAGACAATGTCAAGTCTAGCCTAACATCCTCTCAAGCTTCAGCTAAATTAACTTGAGTTTGCTAAGGATACCAGCACCTCACAGTTCTGAGATACCCCAAAGATCAAACTGTACCGGTTCATTACAAAACAAATGCAATGAGAATATCCCAAAAACCAGCACTTCGAAAACAGAAGAGATCACTTGGGTCGCTGCCAGACTCTCTCTCTCAAAGATGCCAGGCTATGAAAACAGGAGAATTCTTCCAAGCAAATTTCCCTGGCCTTTCTAATACTGCTGATCAGTTTTAGTTAGACGTGGGCAGGCATTTTTCTAATGGGATATCTGTCAGCCACATGCTGGTCTCAGAGCTACACAAACTACTTCAGGTTCTGTGAGCCACAAACAACTTGCAGCTTTCTATTACTCTGGGTTATTATTATGGTGATTCAGGATGAACTAGTGACCTAGAAGTGAACGACACCAACTGCTGAGTCCCTGGCTGAGCCAGAACATCCCCATTGCAGCCTCACTTAACTGGAACTCCCTGCATTTACCCCACAGTCCCTGGGCTAGTAAAAAAAAAAAACCAAAACCCCAAAACTCACTGATGTTAAAGATGTCTGAGAAAAACCTTCTGTGTTACACCCACATAATTCCATAGAAGTTTCACAATGGTGTCATTCTTCAAGAAAAAATGTCAAAAGGTAAGGGAATTCCATGTCCCCGATATGGAAACAACACACTCTTTGCCAGAGTTTCAGCTTTCACCCTTTCCAAGCTCTCGCATAAATGCTGCCACGTGATCCAGATAGCAGCATCTCCACATGCTGATCCTTCCACAGACCACAAGGAAGACATAGTATCTGCCTGCCAGCACAACATATCAGTCCTCAAGATGGAGGTAGCAAGAGCAATCAAGTGGAGGACATGGGCACAAGACAAGAAGCCCCCAAGCTAGGCAAGCTGCAGAGAGCCCCTGCTGCTCCCCATCTCCCCACACCTCCCCCTTCCAAGTTCCCCACTTCAGCCTTTCCAGCTTCTCAGTTTTCAACCCAGCCTGTTTTATATCAACACTCTGACTTCATTTCCTGAATGTAGAGACAGGAAAGTGTGGAACGAGCTGCCAAGGGCTGAACCTCTCAAAACTTTGGCTGAGCACTCTGCCCATATGTTAGCAATCTGGCAGGGTGTGCTATGGCTGAGCAGCATCCTGGCCAAGAGGGGAAAAGGGCTTCTCTCTCCCTCTAGCTTTCCAGACTTGGAGTCAGGAGGAAAGAGAAGGAAGAGCCAGCACACATCACAGTGGGAAAGCAGTTTGTGAAATCCTATATTCAAAGTCCTCAGTCTGATCCATCAGATGCTTATGTTGCTCATATTGCCCTTCATCAATAAGGGGAAGAAAAAAAATACTAGGCAAAACTCTCCTTCAGCAGCAGAGTATGTGTTATATAAAATGTACTCATTGCCTGTGAGTTAATCTGTAGAGCCATGAGGCTAAGGGGAGGCAGGGTAGTGGCAGAGGTCCCCAGACTGTACAAAACATGGTGCTCAGTTTTGGCTTGGGAACATTGTAGGCACAGAGTAAGCACCCCTCATCAGGGCTGCTGCTCCCCACAGGAGTCTCAGCCTGCATGGAGACCTGCAGAAAGAGATGACTGCAAGCTCCTTGCGGAGGCAGGATAAATGCCAGAGGATTACTCCCCCGCCCCCAGCACAGTGCAGAATACAGCCATATGGCTCTGTACTTTGAATCTACCAGGGAAAGAAAATATACGTGGCCAGAAAGCCGACCAGGATCCATAAGCCATTCCAGCGGTGGGGTGGAAAGCACACTAACTGGAGGGAAAAAGTGATGCTGCAGCTGCAGCCTGATGTTCCAATATCCTTTACTGTTGCTACACATCTCCCTATGGTGGCTAAATCCTAGAGATGGGTTTTAGCCAGATGTAGCCATAATCTGCACTATCACCTGAATTATTTGTTGCTAACCTGTAGGTAATAACCTGCAAGAAGTTCACAGAATTGAGGAGGCAGCAAGCCAGCCTGACTCCAAGCATTCCCTCCATTTGCCTGGACTGCCTCAGCAGCAAAGTAAATTTTCCTGCTCTTGGATACATGCAGAATGAAGCTGACAGATGCATGTGTGGGCTCCCCAAGGTTGTAAATTGGCACTCACAGCACAAGAAAGTAATTGGCAGAATTATTAGGTCTCAGTTTGCCTTTGGAGCATAAATAAACGAATTAAAGGTTTCCCTGTAGCTATTACGACAAACACCTTCTTCTGCACCAAGACAAGGGTTTGTGATACGGGAGAAGACATTGCCATTGTTTTAACTGGGCGCTGTGTAAAATTAGGAGAAATTTGTCTTGCTTAAATCTCTTAATCTCCTTTCCCTCCTGTAAGATTTAAAGTATTACAGGTAAACAAACCTGCCCCAAAGATGCCTGGAGTTTCAGTAAAATTGTTTCTGTTAAATGCATGCACAGCATTTTGGGAACTCCAGTCATAAAACTCTACTCAAATGGAGAAATATTAACATCATAATTTATAATAAACACACTGCACGAATACACATGCACTAAAAGATTATTAGGAAGAAGCCTCTGAAAAACAGTTTGGAACATTTGAAAGCAAGTGAGCTAAGTTTTTCAAGTTGAACCAACCACTCCACTCCCCCAAACAAGATGTTACCAACCGCTTACTGCTTCCTGTCTTAGCAAGTAGAGGAGCTGAATTTCTGAGATGTGATTCCTCCAGGAAGCCCTGGTCATCCCACTACATACACACATCTTGAGACCATCTTTCCCTGACAAAGCCCACCTGTATCACTTTCACCCTCAGAGCATAATTTATAGGAATGATTCCTCCCCCAAGCTGCAGAGCAGCTGTAATGGCTTGTTTACATCAGAAAGATGCCTTGGTTTAACTTAAACAACACTTCCTAAGATTTTAAGCTCATTTAGTTCAAAAGCTCTGTAGACACTAGACCTGGACTCATCTGATTAATCACAACCATTACTGTTGGCTTAGTAAGCACAGCAGTGGTAATTAACTCATCTGCACAAAAGTAAAGATTTTTATTCACATCAGCTGAAAGAGCACACAGATTTAAACCTGCAGCAAAGTGCAACCCTAAGAAGCCATCAGGGGGTTTATAAGGAAGAACAGGCAGAAACCTGAGTTGTGTTTTTTCTAGTGCCCAAAACTCAACTATCATTATCTCCTGCTAAGGTCATAGCAATGCCCAATCAGCCTTCGAAAAGGACAACCAGGCACTTCTCCCTGCACCTGTCCTTGTGCCAGGACAGGGATGAACCATCCCAGAATATCTGACTTGCTTTGCTTAGGTAAAGCACAACACACACACACACAAAGTGTTTCACACCCCTCAGAGAGAGTGGGTTACACCTTCCCAGTGCATGGTTAGTGCCAAGATGGCAGTTCCAAATGTTTGTATTTTCAGTTACAAAGCTTAACCATCCACACCAGGAGAAGGAATCCTGGAAGGGAGACGTGAATAAAGTCCTTTTTATCCCTGCAGCACAGGGAGAGGGAGCAAAGTGCGTGGGCTGGGACAAACATCTGGAATCGCTATATAGGAGCTAGGCGTCACAGAAAGCGACAGCATTCCTCAAGTTTCCACGCAGGGTAGGGAACCTTCCTTTCCCCCCGTGCAACCCCATCCATCAGCCGCTCACTTCCTGCCAAACTCAGCCTTCCCAGCAGCCAGCAAGCTCCTCCCTCGAGTCTAGTTAGCTTTACACTGCCACGTCAAGTGAGGCAGAAGGACAGAAGGGAAGCAAGAAGGGAGGGAGCAAAAACCAGAAGAGGGAGGGAGGCTCAGCAATGCCAGGGTATAGTGGGGGGAGAGAAAGAGGGGATGTGGATTACTCCTGCAGCAGCCAGAGGTGAGCTGCAAGGGCAACTGGCCAAGGTTGCCTTCTGCAACCCTGTCAAAGGACCTTCTGGAGGGCTTGGAAGCAAAGGCTTATCCCGTTTGAGCTTTGCTCTGGACCCACTGATCTTCAGGATAGGAGATGAGGCTGCATGGGGCCTGAGGATCCTCCCACATAGCTCCATAGGGAAGAAAAGGAGTTGAATGAAGCAACAAGTTCTGCACACCTGGGTGACAGCCAAGACTTAACAGCATTTCCTCCTCAAACTGCAGTAATTGATTTTTTTTTCTCTCTTTCTAAAAAGGTGCAGCATATCCCAGGTGGAATCCAGGTACCAGCCTGACACCAGCACTGGAAGAGGAAGGCACTTGGAAACTTGCTCCAAAGTGGAAACATGCAGGGAGCAACATTTCTTCTCCCCCAGATGCCAGAGGAGGATGTTTTCCCAACCAGGACTTGGACTTTCATTCACCCCATCTCTGCCATGCACAACCCCATCCCAAAAGCAGGGAGGGGAAAGGACTAATGAGCTGCTGATTGCCGGAGAGCAGATCGCAGAGGCTCCACTCCGTCTGCCCAGTGTTCAGACTACCTGTTCAGCTGGGCACGGATGTACAGTAGTCTGCACATTGGTTAGGCTGTGCTGGGATACACCACACACTGCCAGTGCTGCACGGGGACGGCAACACCTGCACGGCAGAGGGACATGCTTGGAGAGGGTGGGCTCTGGGGATGGCTGCATGCAGAGGTCACTCATCCCTCAGCCTGGGAGGGTCTAACCCATTGGAGCCATGCCTGATCGTCACTTTTACCTGCCTGTTCACCAGCCTACTCACAATCCTTTTATTTCTCCTCCATCTCTCTCATTCCATTCTTATTTCTTTCAGTTTCATGTGCTTGTCCCAAGGTAGCTGTGTTCAGGATGGCTTGTGTTTCACATGCTAAGCTTTACCATAAAATGCAGATATAGACACATAGGCCTGTCAGAGTCACAACTGCGGTGTGCTTTGCTACATGAGAAGGCAGGTTCAAGCACAGAAAAGTGACTGGAGAAAGGGGAGCTCATAGTGTAAAGAATATTGCCCATGTTACAAAGAAAAATCCACAAGGGATTCAAAGTTGGAGGTGTGGATACCCTGGATGCTGTGTTTACTTTGATGTTTGTCTGCCAGAGAAAGAAGAGAATCTGAGTGAAAGCATAAATGAGGACTGATTCAGACTGAGTAAGATTATAAGAAAACATACACTTGTGAAAAAAGATAAGTGCATAAATGAAAAGAGAGATGTAAAGAAAATGAACATGTTCCAGTGAGCACCTGAGAGCAGCATGAAAGCAGGAGAGGAACCAACTCAGAGCAGACCTGCTCTTATGGTCTTTAAAACAAGCCGGATGCAAAAAGCTAACTGCAGCCAACTCATCACAGCCAGTTTCTGATGACTGGTGGGCATCTGAGTAAAGAAAAATGATTTCTACCAGCTGATCTGGGCCTCAAGGACATGGACTGGGGAGTGGGAAGGGGGGCCAGAGAAGACGGAAGTGCATGTGTGCAGTGGGGGGGACAATCTCTATTGATCCATGTGTTTATTTTTAAACTAGAATTGGCTAAGATACACTGACAGGTACAGAATACACAGCTATCTAGTGATTGTCAAAAAGGCGTTTCAAGCAAAAGAGAAGGCATGAAGACAGAGAAGAAGCTCAAGAACAACTGATGCATCAGGAATCAATACAATCTGTAAGGAATATGAAGCACCCTAAAGTACCCAAAACTCGGCAGCCACCCCTCCTTGTACACACACGGGTCTCAAATGCAGTGACTGCATGCAAAATGTGAATACCCTCACACAAGCAAGTAAGGTCATTCTTCTAATGTAGCCACCCACTCATACAAGACCCAAGTTTCTAGTACATGATTTACCTGAGTAAGGACAAAAGGTTCCATCTGTATTGCACATTCACACAAATTCCCAAAGGAAGCAGCAGATATAGCCATCCACCCAGCTGTGCAAACACTCCAGCACACAGTGGCACACAAGCACTCCAGCAGGAACAGTCACCCTGCAGAGCAGGGAGTGAGCTTTACTGACAGGAACCACAGAGCACAGTGCTCATTCCATCCTGCCTACAAGGTCCTTGTCACCAGCAGCTCTACCCAAGCTCACAGTCCCTCTTTTCCAGTAGATGGGAAAGCCCTGCAGAATCATGGGCACTGAGCATTTCATAAGGGATCTGGGCAGAAGGATTATTCAAATCAAATTCTTGTATCATGGCTGCTATGGTGTTTGCAGAGCAACCAGTGTGCAGTGCTGCTGCTCCACTGAGGTACTATGGCCTCCCTAAGCAAGGAAACCTCACTCTGTACTGCCAGCAGCCAGAGCAGGCTCCTCCCCACCTCGCCTTCCCACTGCTGGCCTACAGCATGATCCCACAGGGCTCAGGAGATGCAGGTACCTCAGGAGGGCTGCCAGGTCTTGGGAGGCCAAGCTTTCTGTGGGGCCACTCTCCATGGGGCCAGTGTTTGAGTCATTGAAAGGAGACAGGAAGAAAAACAGAGAGCCCAGGAGCACACACACATGCTCTTGGCAGCAAGGCAGAGTGGGGAGCCAACTTTCCACCCCCGCCTGGCCCACTCTTTCCTTCCCCTCCCATTCCCCAGCACACTCCTTCAGGCCCCTCCAGAGCATCAACAGCCATATATCCCCGCTAACATGTAATGCTGGGCCCTTTAAGACATTTTAAGCTTCAGTTCCTTTCTTCAGATGCAGAGAAAAAACAAACCAGTGCTGCGGAAAGACTGGTATTTCACTAATGGGATCCAGATGTCTTCATTCCGCAGACTCTGGGTCCTGGCTTGTGGGACAGGGCAGGGAGAGGTGGTGTCCCCAATCCTCCTGGCCCCAGAGGTGCTGGCCTAGCCTTCACCCTCACCCCACCACCACACCTTCCCCCATTAGCACCCACAGCTTTGCTCCCAGCACTTCCATCCTCAAAAGGCAGACTCAGCTTCCTCCTTGCTCCCTCTGGAAAGCAGCCAGAGCACAGGGGAACTGGGACAAGAGAGCCCACAAAAGTACAGGGTGGGGCAAACACAGCCTCCTCCTTCCTTCCAGAGCTAAAGCAAAGAAAGACCATGGTGTACAACCTTTAAAAACATCAGTTTCAGAAGCTGAAGAGGACATGAGTTCTCTTGAACTGGTGGAGAAGGAGAGCTCTGGGACAGACATGCAAAGATCCCTTGTCTGACAGGAGACCACGCACTGTGAGCAGCTCTCAGGCATTGAGTCAGCTCCATGCAGGACTGAGGTTTGGGATGGGAATCCCCATGCTCAAGGCTCTTCCAGCTGCTCATCAAATTGCACCAAGTTTTAGCCTGACTCGATATTTTGAGTCCAGGCAGACGTTGCTTCCTTTCTCCCTCACAATAGCCAGTGATCAAGAAGTTGAACTTGGGAAGGAAGCAAATAAAACACACACTTCCCTTTCCCCCTGCTCCCACTCAGTTGAAAACAAAGGCTTCTTTCTCAGAGGCAGCTCAGGCCTCATCAGTGCTGGTTCTCTGTGTTTAAGGGATGGGGGCTGGCAGGGAACTGTTTTCATTAGGCAGCCCTGCAGAAGGGAAGTGGTGCAGACCTCCAGTTGCTATTGACCCCCAAGGCTGCCCTCCCTTCAGGAGGGGAGGGAGGTCCAGTCTCCATCCTGGGCAACTGGAATCTATCAACAGTTTATACATCCCCACTGCAGCCTGCTCTCCCTCCCACTCCCTGGGGGAAGAACAGGGAATTCTGACCATCTCTGTAATACAGATGTAGCATCTGGCTTTGATTAAACTACTTGATGTTTATAACCACTCGACCTGCATATGAAGCCCAGAGGAAAGGGAAGCTTCCCCAAGCAACTCTGAACACAAAGGGCAGGGGTCTTATAGCACACAGACACTGATTTAGTGAAAGCCATTTCAATGCCTGGTTCTTCAATTAGAAAATTGCTGCCTGCTCATCCATAGCAGCACAGCAGCCATCTCCATACAAAAAGCATTATTTAGAGGCTGATCCATCACTGTATTTGTCATCATTTCTACCTGCTGAGAAGGAAACAGGCCCACTGATAACTAGACAAGAAGCCAGGCCTGACTGCACCTCCCAGACACAATACTGAGTGCCTCAGAACACCTGAGGGACACAAACCACAATAAGAGGCAGAGCAGTTTCTTCATTTGCAGTCAGAAACCCTGATCAACTCAGAGCTTATGACTAGAGCATTCCAGACATTTTTCATCTCCCAGCACATTGAGGGGACTAAACCTTTCAATCACGTTCTTACCAGAACCATCCAGCTATTCTCTTTTCAAAATAATCAAAAAGGACAATTATCTACCTTTGTCTTGTATAGGAAGCAAGACACTGTTGAGAGTGATTTCAGCTGGAACAATTCTATCTACTTATAACAATTCCCACTGAAGCAGAAACACATCACAGCATGTTGCCAGAATTGCTAATATTCAAGATCATCTACAGAATAGGTCCATGTTCCTATCAGTGATACTCCACACATCACTGTACTTGATTAGCAGAACTCTGCCCCTTTACAACTCAAACAATTTTAATATAACACATTCACTGGCATGTTCAATGTAGAAACAGTAAAAAGACATTCCTACTTTGCATGTTTAAGAGCTGGATCTGGGAAAGATTAAGTAATTTATTCAAAGTCAGAAGGAGCTAGCACCTGAGCTAGAGCTTTAGGTCCACAGATCCTGTTGCTTTGGTCAGAGAGTTTTTTTCTTGTAACCAGGGGATGCATGAAATCATCTGTCATGTGCATTCAGAAAACTCACTGCTGCCCCACAAATGCCTAGAAGTCCAAACCTTGGAACTAACTCATCACACCCTTGATGATCACAGCTGCCACAGCAAAATGAATAAAGGTCAAATTCATTCCAAGTGCCTGTCAACTTTCCACTGAGCCAGAACTTCAAGCATAAATATTACTCCTTGTGCGTCAAACAAGCCACATTCACATCAATTCAGAACTGCTAAGCAGTACTGAAGCCATGGGGAGCCTGGCCCAAGGATAGTTTCAGCTTGTCACAAGCTGCAGACAGCACTCAAAAGATACATCTCTAAGACCCAGTGATCTGAAGGGCTTGTCCTCATCAGATGCCTAAGACTCAAAAAGCAGAGTTGAGCTACTCACCTCATCATCCTTGTACCAAGAGAGGTTCTCTGCTGTCAGGACAAACCAATACTCCTTGGAGCCACCCTTCATGATCCCAATGTTGTTGATGGTGAGCCAGCCCTTCCGGATCACCTAAGGGGGTGAAAGCCATGAGCATTACCAAGGACAATCATTCCTGGCCTTAGGTGACAGAGGAGGGATCCAAGGGTATCCCCAGACACAGAGCAGTATGGAAAGACAAGAAACATGGTGCTTTCTGCTGCTGCCAGAAGAGCCCCCCATTCAACTGGCCAGTAGAGGTCCTTGCCTCAAAAAGGCCAGGAATAGCATAAAAAGGAGGCAGGAAGGAACCTGGCAATGCTGTGCATTAAACCCTCTGCCAAGAAGAAAGAGATATGGAAAGCACTACATCACGAGTGCCTTGGACACTGGCACAACCTACACACACCAAATTACAGCAAAACACCCAGAAAAGGCCATGCCTAGAGAAAACCAGGACACCAGCACACCCTTCAGCACACTGCAGGTGTGGAGTGCTTCACTCAGCTTGGGGTAGGGGGAACCAGTTCAGGACACAGCCAAGCACCCCAGAAAGAACTGAGTTTAGTAAAAGGAGTCACTAAGGATAACAGAACAAAATGGTGCATCTGGAATTAGTATCCTGGACTTTAGCACGCCCAGGTATTTGGGCAGTCATATTAACCTAGGGCAAGACAAGTTCCTAGAAGTTCAGTCTGTAAAGAAGCCAGGGTACTACTCTCTAGGGGATTCCTATTCACCGAGTGCTGGTTTAGAACCCCACACGCCATGATCAAATGCAGGTATGCATCAGCTTAAAGTCATTAGCTTTTATACCTGTTACTGCACTATTCACACCCAAAAACATCTTTGTGCATTACGTGTGTACTTTGTTGTACCGATATGCTTGCTAATAACTTCCTGGCATTGAAAAATCATGAGACTGCAGTGTATTAGCAGATTGCATTGTGTGAGCAATCTACCTGGTTGACCTACCTGGTTACCTCCCCTGGAGGTACAGGATCATTTTAATTGGCAATTTACTCTCTAAAGGCAAATGTAGCAGCCTCAGATCTTCATCTCCTGCCTTCTAAGCTCGAGCTAGTCCTACTCTTCCTGTGAACAGGAGGGGGCAGTGGAACAGAACTACATGTCCTTGGATTGCTGCTTTTTATCTCCACCCACTCAAAAGATGTACCCGCAGTTCTGAATTTTTCCTCAACATACTACCTCTTTGCACCTCGTTTCTGCTTCATCTGTGTCTAATGACAGCTGCCCTCCTCTCCCCATTCAGCAGCAGAGGGAATAACGTGTTTATGCCCTGGTTTTGCCTTCCCAGATGCAACATTAATGTTCATCAGCACACCCTGATGAGTGGCCTTCTACTCACCAGGATCTCATCCTGCAAAGGGGAACCATAGCAACAGCAGCAGAGCAGAGAGCAGGAGAGGAGCAAAGAGAGGAGAGATTGTTACCAGGAAAGCTGGAGCAGGAGAAGAGAGGCTCAAAAATAAAATAAAATAAATTGGGGGCTGGTAGCAAATCTTTCACCCCAGGTGTTAACACAAGCAACTCCCATCCCAAAATAAATCTGCTAACAGGAAAGCAAAAGTACTTTACAGGTAGATCCAGAGTCTACCCTTTGCACTCTTCTACACTCAGCTCTACTGTAAGGGACTGCAGAGATTCCCTATAGCTGCTCCAAAATGGCTGGCTAGCCAGCCCAACCTGCTGAGAACACCTGCCTGCCAACAGTCTGAAACAGTCTGCAATATCATGTCCAGGGAGAGGTGGCTAAACATTTTGTTATGAAGAAGATAGATGTCAGGAGTGAATGTCTTTTTAAAAGACTAAGCAAAAGCATTTGCTTCCATTCTCTATGAAGCTGCTTGTAAGGCTTTGTTTCCAAGATCTTCTAGCCTAGATAACCTTGCCATGTCCTCAGCAAAAATGGGACAAATCGCCATTAGTCTCTTTTTAATTCTGTGTACACGCCTCACAGTTCATGAAGGATTAAGGGAAGTCCTCCTCGCCACTGCTATCTTCTCCCATGGGTGTGTTCTCATACATAGCCATGCTTGCAGTGGATATAAACACCTGTACAGAGATTTATATATTTCCAGTGAAGTTTTTCAGAAAAAGAGTCCATGAACTGTCTTGAAATCTCTTTTCAGACAGTAGATACCACTCATGGGAAAGGCAACTAGAAAGGACAATTCTGTAATGGTTCAGACCTAGTGTTCTGTACCTCTCACCTTGGCAGGAGAGTTGGCACAGTTAGCAAAGGGGCTGAACAAAGAGGAAATTCCAGAACATTAATAGGGATTCCTACCAGAAAAGCAAGACCAGATATAGATTATCAAGCTGCCGTTTCCCTCCATTGCTGCCAGATGCTCAATTCTTCCTGACTGCAGGGAGCCTAAACCACTATCCTCCAGTTATAAACAGTTTGATGAGTTAAAAAAAAGGCAACACAAAAAACCAACTTAGAGCAGTGCTGCATTCAGCCCAGCACTTGTCCACCTGGTAGCTTCCAGGTAGCAAACACTTCCTCCTTGCAGCAGTGAAAGAGATGGAACTTGGCCTACCTGGTTACCAGCTGCCTTCTTCTTGCTCATCTGGCTGCTCCTCTGCTGAGCACTGCAAACAACAGCAGAGGCATTCAAAACTTCTCAGACTTTTCTTGATCTGAAAATCTTGATCTGAATCTTCCTCCCTTTGGATAACTGCTACAGTGAGTTGCCCCCCCACCGGCTACCAAGCCTTAATAACCCAATCTTTTGCCATCTGGTCTCTCAGCCTGGACTACTCATCTTCTCACTCCCCTGTGAACCTCATTTGGGTCACTAACCCTCCATAGCTGCTGGGGTTTTTTTTGTTCTAAAACTGTAACACCCCCTTCCATGCATCTCTATTCTCTTCCCCAGCTTGCAATCCAGAGCCACTGAAAAAACAAGCAATACTGAGAGCTGCACCATTTTTGGGATCATAGCATCTGCACCAGGACCTCTGCACACCATTTACTGGAGCAGCTATAGGACAGAGCCACAGAAAACACATGTGGAAAAGAGGAGGCAATAGGAGGTGGGTGCTTACTTGGCAAAGCCAATGAAATCCTCGTGGTTTGTGTTCATGTAAGCCAGCTCAATATCTATTAGAAGCATGACCTGCCAAAGAGAGGCATAGAGCAAGAGGTTAGTAACTGACACTGCTAACAAGGGCACACAGAGCCCTGGACATTGTTCATCTGATCCCCTCTGGTGCCAGACACCCCTTGGCTCAGGCCCCTCTGACTTAGACATCTTCAAAGGGTGTCCCCTGCCCGATTTCCCCCCTGACACACCCTCCTGATTCCCACCTGATCCTTGGTCCTCCCTTCTCTCTCACGGATGTGGGTGGTGACAATCCTCTCCATCTCCTCACGCAGATGAGGGTACTGGCTCAGCTGCAGGAGAGAGGAAACACGTGCACATGGGAAAGGGAGGTAAAAAGGGGCTGCAGCCCCCCACATGTACACATGCACACATACGCCCCGCTATCAGATATTCTCAAGGGAAGTTCTAGAAAGCTGGACTTGCAGACAGATTTTTCCAAGTTCCTGGAGGCCTACTGGGGGCAAAGTTAATTTCTGATTGCTTTGGGCTTTAGAGAAAAGCCCTTTTCACATTTGCAGCAACCCTTCTGTCTCACCAGAGACCTGCTCCAAAAACTCACCACATTATTCCTGTCATGAGGCTTTTGGCAAACCCCAGATATAAGTGCACTGCTTCTTGCTTGTTGGGTTTTTCCCATTAAAGTGAGTACTTTCTCTAGATGTTCAGCATCTCATTGTAGTAGGCTTAGCACATGACTGGCCTCTTGTTACAACCTGTTAAGTCCTATAGGAAGTGAAGTGGATTTCAGTCCCTGTTTGCTGAGGGACTAAGTGAAAGCATTTGTCTCTCTCCAACATCAGCAAGCAGAGACAGATAATCTGACCAGCTCAAGGGTTCATGTCTCCAAGAAACACCATGCTCTGGGCATCCAGCTGCTTCTACCTGTTCTCCACTGTGTTGGGGCAGGATTACATAGCTGAGATCTATGTTCACATTGCATCTACAGCATATTTTTTGCCACATTACTGAGGAATTAATCCTTTCCTGCCCACACGGAGAACCAGGACTCTAGTAGCTGTGATTCAAAGGAACATTATCTACAGAGATAATACTTGAGTTACGCTTCTAGAATCAGCACCTTTAAAGTCCTCTGGGTTTCATGCAGCACCTGGCCTTCTTGCCTAGAGTCATAAACCTCTAGTGATTCCTACAGTAGGAACTGGTGCATCTCAGGTCAAGCCCGATATAGACAAATGAAACTGATCCTCTAGATCCAGAATCCAGCCCTTTCTTCCCTACTTCACCTGTTCCCTGTGAAACTGTTTTCCCTGGGGTTTTTTAATACCACCTCCAATTTGACTACCACATCCATTTGATGGACAGTATTTCCCAATATCTGTCTTTTATACCTGCTCAGGAGGGTGCATAAAAACAAAATCTCATTTGCCCATGACCTGTACTGCATTTGTTTTGTTCCTCCAGTTTATGAGAGCTTCTTCTTAAACTGGTTTGCCCTTTTGTTTTGAATACATAATTATAACACGCTACAAGGAATAGCGTCAAGATGTGCAGCATCACTACTGGAAGCCAGATCCCACACTAACCACCACCAATATTGCTAACATCTGCCTACAAACAGTTTCAAACCCTTTAAGCCCCCTTGCAGTCAAGCAAGCTGCAATAGCCTAGAACTGGAATTTGGACTAGATTTGACACTATTTTTAAATGTGTGGTTTAGCTTCTGAAGGCCACAGAGGCAGGAAAAAACAAGTGGAATTAGTTCCCCAGTACCACCTTGTCTTGAAAGCACATACTGGGAGTTCTCCATGATCTTTTGGTCCAGGCAGCTGGTTGCTTCAGAGACAGAGAAGGAAAGCTTCCTGTTTCCTTTAGGGGGTTGGTAAAGGATACTTGGGCAAGTTATGTCATAAAGAAAAATAGGAAGTTGAAAAACCTTTAAGCAAGTCTCAGCTTCTTTGCTTCAAATTAAAAAAAAAACAAACACAGTCAAACAAAAACCACATCAAACCTCCCCCTACCACCCCGATCCCAACCAGTTCAAATGCACGCAAAGTGCAAAACAAGTTGTGGTTTATTCAGAACCCAGGTCGTCCAGCAACATTCAAGTGCAAAAATAAATTGGCAGCATTGGTCCCCATGCAGGAGCCTCTGACCCCAAGCATGCACAGGAGCAGCAAGGGTGGGCAAGGAAAGAGATAAACAAGCCACAGGATGTCACACCACCAAGGAACATGCAACAGGGTATGGAGAGGGGCAAGGAGTTATCACCAGCAGGACAAACAGCACCCAGAAATGCCATAACTCTGAAAGACAGGAGAGCAGGCGACCCTTTGAGGGGTAAAATCTGTCAGCCTGGGATCATGTCCCAGCTAAGTGGGGTTTTGATCCTGTTTTAGCATAATTTTCCTGTTTAATCAAAATACAAGCTTACAGCCCTCTTTGAAAACCAATTTGTCCCAATGTTCCTTAGTTCCTCTCTTTGCAGATTCTAGGAGTCCTTGACAGCACACCAGAGATCAGCCTTCAGCTGAAGTGCTGCTGACTTTTAAGACTTTCCTACACTTGTGAGATGCTGCAGTGCAGTCTGGCACAGAAGGCTCCTGCTTTTGGAAAAATACTAGCTAGAACATTATCCTCCTGAATGTAAGGGAGCATGCTTACACCAACTTTCTGTTGTTTTTGGAGGTACTCTCCAGTAGCAAGAAGCTCAGGATCAGACCAGTCACAGGACAGCTGTTAATGGCCATCCTCTTCAGCCCTCAACTTTATCTAATAGTCAAGAAATAGTCAACTTTTCATACAGGAAAACTGTACTTCTGTGAACACAGATGGGTTTGTCACCTTCTGTGTTCTTTGATAGTCTCATAATATTCAATCTATACAGCTTTATCAACTGCACATACAAGGACTTCTTCACCATCTGGGCTGAAATGAAAGAATTGTGAGAGAACATAAACAATAACACACAACAGTTCAGGATAGCAACAAACCAAGGCTACAGGACTGTTAAGCTAATTCAAGAGGTGTTAGCCCAAGCAGCCTTCCTTTTCAGAAGCCTTGCAGGACTTCTGGTGAGTTTAAAGGTTTTTGTCATCTGAAAAGCAGCATCAGTCCACAACACGGCAGGCTGGGTATTACCTTAAAATTAGCATCAATCCTAAAGTAGCCTTTTCCTGGTGCTTCCCCTAATAGCACATGCTCTCGTCCATGTCAAGCAGTTAGAGCTATAACATGCAAAATAAATATTCCAAATTAACTAATGTCCCTGTGCTGTTACTACCTTATGCCATCAGAACCCATCTTAGTCCAGCTGCAATCCTTAAGTGACCTTTTCTTTCTTTCTCCCCTTTCAGAAGGAGGTACAGGCAAGATTAACCTTCTCACTACATGCTGACATTTGACTTTAAGCATTACTAAAGTCTCCCTTTTATCTTCGAGTACTATTGCTACAGTTTTCATTCAGGCGGTTATTTTAACATCTGCTTCCCTGGCCTCTCTGGCTTTAACCATAGCCAGTAGTCTCCTACAGTGCCACTATCACCTTCCTTACAGGATTACCCAGTGCATCACCTTGGAATATCCTCACAGGGTTGTCCATCACACCATGGATTAAAAATCCACAGAGCAAGTAGGTATCCAGCCACTCTAATGACATGGTCCAATAGAGAAACTAGAATTCAACACACTTGGGGTTTTTATCATCATCCTTCTGTCTCCCCACCCAGAGCAGACATCACCAGCCAGATACAGAACACAGTGCAAGCAATCACACCCATCAAAATAAAAAAATCCACATTAGAAATAGGCTGGGAAGGAATTACTCTGTCTCACCACATCAAGCTCCCACCATCTGGCAACAGCAGGACTCCTCAAGAAATAGACTGGGCAGAGCTTGAGGCATGTCAAAGATGTGTCCTTACAGATGTGGTGATGAGCTGTGCATTCCTATGTGAGCCAGACCTTATTAACTCATACTTTGCCCTCACTCTGAACTCACATCCATTCTTATCTTCCCCTCCTTCCCAATTTAGGGCTCACCAAAATGCTGGTGAGTCTGGCTATAACCCTGGAAGAAGGAAACTGTAATTCCCAAGTCCTAAAACAGCCCATGAAACAGTCCTTTCCAACTCAGTTTCCAGAACACACTTCTGTTGTGCCACATCTGTTCTAGCCCCTCGCTGCCAAGTTTTACACCAATTGCCACATATGCCTTTTTTTTTTAAGGAGGCATGTGGTGCCCTCTCCTGGAGGGAATCAGTCTGGGAATCAAAGCCACTCCTGGCCCAGCTTCCAATCAGTATTTGACACCTTCCCTGTCACTCTCCACCTGCTGCTGCCCTCAGGCTTCACCTCCTGTGGTTCACAGCACGCAAGGAAAAGCCTCACACTACTTCCCACTGGGCATAGTCCATGGAGTGAGAAATCAGCAGGAGAATGATGCAGAGGGTATAATGCCTGGAAAAGCTTTTCTCAAAGCCTTTTGGAACTCTGAATGTCTCTTGCAGAATATCTTGCACCTCAAATTTTTAATCAACTGCTGTTTTGTAGATGCACTGCAGACCACTCATGCGGGGGTGGGAGGTCTTTTTCTGTTTTTTTATCTTTTTCTAGGGTACCTGGATTTAAGGAGGTCCCAGAAATAACACGTAAGAAGTTCCAAACGTGCAGGCAGTGGCACAGCAAACTGGTCTTACATAGAGTTTGATTCACACTGAGCCAGACAGAGGAAAAGGTTATGCCAGAGTAACCCAATGGGTCCCAGCTCACTGCTCAGATAAAGAGCCTATCAGTCATCACCCACTTCCCTTGGCCTACCTTTAAACTGCTCTTGTACCTGCAGGCTGCTGCTCTCCTTTAGATGCACTGTTATAACAATTTTTCTTTCTCTAGATTTGCTGGAGTTCCAGGTATGTGTGTGTGTGTAGAAACAGCATGGAAGTGTGTGGGAAGGGGATGGGCATTGACCTTTCTTGGATTTTTTGTTTCTTTACCTTTTCGCTACACTTTCTGATGGTGGATGTGAGCTCACTCACTACCATATCCACACACTTCAGACTTGGCTCCTTCAACTTCTGCACCTGCTTTTTCACTATGGCTTCAAAAGCGAGGTCAGGCGTGAAGAGACCCGTTCTGCATGGCAGGGGAAGGGTGGGAGGAAGCAACGAGGAAGAAGAAAGCAAAGCAGAGAAAGAGCAGGAAGGAGGAAGAAAGAAGGAAGGAAAAGGGAGAAGAGAGAAAACACAAGGCAAAATGAGAAGTGAGATTTTGGTTCATTCAGTAGGTTTACTGAACCAGGTGAGCATTGCTATGGGGCCTGTGCACTGCCAAGTATCGGGAGAGTCTACAGGCAAATGGAAGTATCAAAGGGGGAATGAGGTAGGAGCAACCGGGCCAGTGAAATGGTGAGCTGTCAAGAGCAAGATGAATGAATGGAGCCCCCAGGGATCAAGTGATCACTTCCTGAAGGAAAGCTTCTTTGGATTTCAAGACAAAGCTTCTTGCCAGTGAGCCACTGCCTCTTTTCCCAGAGGTTCACAATTTCTCATTTCTCTTTATCTCTTTATCTTATTTCCCTTTCCTTCCCACCACAATTATCTTCCCTTCAAGTTTTCCTTATTCCAACTGAACAGGAGCCGGGCTAAAACCTGCACATGTCTGTCTCTTGCATCTTGTTTTAGAAGAACTCAACTGATGTCTCTCCGTTTCAGGGATTCGGACAAACCACTCCACTTACAGAACATATTTCATCTCACCCACCTTCCCTGCAACATCAACTTCCTCAATAAGAACAGATGTACCCAGTATTTAGGAAAATGCAAACATGCTACAGGACATCCATAGCTATACAAAGCATCCATTATACCTGCTGTGATTTATAAGGAACTATTAATTTCCACTGATATTATGTGGTCTGTGTTCTCAAAGGCTCCACACAGGAAGAACAGAAAGTCCACAGAAACTAAAGTTACTAAAATATAGCCAACATCAATCCAATTCAAGACTACTCCACCCAAAAAAGTTTTTCAGCACTTCTTTTAACACTTCAGAGCTTCCACCAGGATGCTCTTTGCTACACAATCCGAGTTACTTGTCTTACCACGGGCCATTACTGCTTTGCCAGTACTTTCAGGGAATAACATCCCCTTGGCATGGGAAGGGGATATTGCTTTTCTAAAGCTGCAGTTCATAACGACACCTGGGGTGCCTGCAGCTAACAACAAATCCTGGGACGACTATAAATAACCACTACTTCATGTAAATCAGGTATCTATTCCTTCACCTCATCTTTCACATCTCTGCAGATAACACCTGCAAGTCCACAAGCAACACCTGTATTAAAACACTCTTCAACACCTATTATAAGATGTACAACCTCTCTGCCTTTTAAGCAGCAAAGAGTTGGAATATGTTACAGGATTTGGATTCACCAAAGGGTCTCTCTCTAGGCACCAACAACACCCCTTTTTGAGCAAAGCAAGAGCATTTCCAGAGTTCAGTTCACATCCTCTGACCCAGCAGAGGCTTCCTACTAATCCAGTTGCCCAGCTAAGCTCAAGTTATGCTGTTTCCCCCACCAGATTTCAGGGGAAGTCTGATTTTTTAAAAAAAATCTGTAGTCCCTTACAGTACTTGAGTATCACCTGAATGACAGTATTTTGTTTCTTCATATACAAAATTGTAACCATGGCTGCTGGAGTACACACAGAGCAACTAGAATTGAAGTCAACCATGAACACCTTAGCAGTAGGATCCAAGTTGAAATGGAATCCTTTATTCCTGAATCTGTGACATTTCCCCTCCATCCATGTGGTCTCTTCTCCTCCTGTGTTTCCCACCCTGCTGTATCCACCACCTGATCACTTGAGGAACTGCTGCCTTCAGAACAGATGGTTTATTCCAAAATTGTCAGTAAAAAGAGGAATGAAAAAGAAACAATGAAGTAAGAAATAGTGAAGGAAAGGATGCAATGAGAAAGAATCATTGGAAAGTTTCAAATAGCAATTGATGGATGGAGAACAAATCAAAAGAAGCTTCAGAGGGCATGAAAAAGGAGGGCCCTTCTGATCCAGTTAGCAGGTGACTCTGGATACTTGGCAGCCCGAGGGCCTGTGCTTACCTGTCAACAGGCTCTAATGGCAATTTTCTGGGTGCTTCCCACAGTCACACACCCCAAGAGAGGACAGCAGGACAGAAAAAGGAAGCTCCTCCAGCATTCTAGAAACCTGAGCAACCTCTCACTGTATCCACTTTGCTCTCCCAGTCTGTCCTGGGGGGCAAAGAATGTGCCTGCACACCTGAGCCCTTCTATTGAGGCTCTTGGCCCTAAGGACCAGGCACTTGTGCAAGGGATGGCAAGTGCCACCACCTGGGCACGTATCCCCACTCTTGCAGAGAGGGGGTCAGACTCTGTGGAAACCTCCTGCACTGTCTATTTACCTGCACCTGAATAGCCAGTAGCGATTCCAGTCTCCAGGGCCCACCTAATCGTAACTGAGGTGCCTTTTCACCAGCACCCAGCCCAATCTGAAGCAGCAAGTCACAGCTGAGAAGAATGGCACAAGTCATCTTATCTTGCTCTCTTTCAACCCCAACCTCAAAAACAAAAGCTGCCACATCCAAAGGGCAGATCAATGCAGGTTCCCTCCCCTGACCCCAAAAAATACCAGTATGGATCCCTAAGGGCAAAGCCTTATGCTCTCTCTTGAGAGAGTGAGCAGATGGACTCTAGAAGCTGATGAACATTTCTAACTTGCTTCTTCTCAGCCACGTGCTGCTATTCCAGATCAGGATATGGACCAAACCAGCCAGAAACCAAGCCAAACACCACAGGAACATTTCCTTGAGATACAGCCCACAACTGTAAGTGCTGTAGCTCTCAATTTCAGCCCCACACATCCCTCGAGGGCAAGTCTGGGATTAATCCTCTCACTTCTACAAGAACAGAGGGCACAAAATTTAAATTCCAACTCTAAAAGATTCAGAGAGCAGGCCACAGCACACATCCCACAGTGTTTCCTTTCTGTTTGGCTTGTTGGCTGGATCGCTCCAGGCTGGCTCTGCTCAGGTCTAGTCATGCTGAGGAGGTGGTGAAAACACCAAGTGTGGCTGCAGGCAAGTCCCTGCCCAGGTCATGATGCTGCGCTGCAGCCAGCGAGCAGGAGGAAGGGGCCAAGTCCATGCTGCCTCTGGTTACCTTCTTGGTGCACTGTCTAACAGTATTGATTAACTCCGAAATGACCATGTCCACGCATTTCAGGCAAGGTTCTTTAATCTTCTTCACCTGCTTTTTCACAATGGTCTCAAAGGCCATGTCAGGTGTGAAGAGACCGGTTCTAAACACCCAGGGTGGGGACAAGACAAGGCAGGAGGGGGAGAAGGGGCAAGGAGAATGTCACAGCATTACATACACATCTTGGAGCAGGCACCGCCATCACCAAAACCCAGGACATTTAGGCTGGGAAGTGTCATGTCCCCTGGACAAGCCACAACCAGAGTCCATGAAAAATGTGGGATGCTTGGCACTTCCCAGGAAGGAGGTGCTGAGGGCAAAATGCATCTTAGCTGGACAGTCATGGCCAGGTCACCATTTTACCTCAGCCTAAGGGTGGCAGGGGCTGACCCCTCCACAGTGTATTTGACCTCAGAGTTGTGCAGGAGATGAGGCCTGCTCTGGCACATTTTCTTGTTAGTTAGGACACTGACACATCTGATACCCTTTATCAAGCTCAGCTGGTGAGTGACCAAGAGAAAGGAATGAAAATAAATCTAGGTCAGTGTTTGTTCGCATTCTTGTGTGCAGGAAGGGCTCCAACAGGCACCTTCTCAGGAGCAGCACAACTCAGGGTCTCAGGGCTGAACTTTCTGACAATTCACCTTCCCACTGAAGGGAACACAAACCTGTTTGCTAACTATGTGGGGCGAGTGGACCCTGGTGATGGGCACACCAGTGCTCCCTCAAATCTCTAGAGGAGGAGGGGCTCTGTACCAACACTTGTTTTAAACAACTACCTGCTAGTTAGTATGAAAATCAACATTTTAGTTTTAACTAAACAAAGGAGCAATATAGGGTTGCATCCCTCTTCCTATCCTTTCATATGGAAAGGCCCAAGGATGGAAAAGATGTCAAGTCACACAGGCTTTTACCTTTTAGGCTTCTGTGACTCCCACATGGGAAAAGAAAGCAAACTCACTTAAATGATCATCCCTACTCCCAGATTCAAGGCAGAGGTTATCCCTCCTTTTGGCTGACCTACCGTACCTCTGAAGCCTTCAACTCCATTTGGAAGGTCTAGAAGTATTTACAAGGCTTTTCAGCCAGAGCTCTGCCTAGTGCGTGATACGTGCCTGATACCGTGGATGTTCTTGATGGCATAGCTGATCTCCCGCCGCAGCTCCTTCTCATCAAACTCCATCTGCACCAGGAGAGAATTCCATCAGAAACTTTCTGACACTGATTTGCACAGCAGGACACAGCAGCAGACTTTGCAGAGAAGAGTTCTCATGCCAGCACTACCATTTGATACATAGGATACTAGCCCAAGTGTTGGATACAGAGTCCAGCCAATAAAACTGCTGTGGCCAAAGCAGGACATCCTGGACACAAATGAACACCTAAGAGCCTCCATTTACAGATGCCCCAGCTGCTCTTAAGGAGCTTACTTGAGAAGGAAAACTAGGACTGACATGCTAGATGGCTTTCTAAAGCAAACTGGTTTGCCTCACAACATTTAGCATGAGATCTCAGCAGTTGCTTTTTCAGTGAAAACCACAAATGGATAAACCATTTGCTGTGAATTGTAAATCTAACACAAGGAAGGCTATTTATTTCACTAGAATGGCCTCATCTTATTCAAACATGAAAAAAAGGAAGCAGAATGCAAAAAATATCCAGGCAGAAAGATCTGGCTCTCAAGTTTGTTCCAACTGACATTTAAAAAAATATTTTCAGTACCCCTCCGATCAGGTTAGTGTACTTCACCATCCAAGAAAACTGTATTTCAATAAGAATCCTCTTCCACTGTTAAGAGGGGAGTACAACTTCTACACTGTTCTCAATCTAGGCCATTGACAGAGGACAGACAAAAGTAATCCCAGATACACCTACAATTCTTTTTCCTGTTTCTTAGGTATCTATTAGGCTTTAAGTCTAGTCTGATGCTCAGGATCAAGGAAGTACAAGTTTCAGCACCATTCCTTCTATATGAAATTCAGTCTTAGTAGCTAGGACATAAAATATCTGTGAGGGCATTCAGTCATTGATTTACCATTGGTTGTGTTAAAGTGATTTTTCACACTTAATTTAGCATTTAGGAATTAAGCCAAAGAAATATTGTCATTTAGCTCAGATAAAGTTAAGTTCTGTCGCAAGAACAGGAACAGAGGGAAAGGTCAGCACTATGGGAAGGTCCCAATAAAGGAGGCGAACAAGTGAAAAAATATGATAAAAGGGAAAACACCAAAACAAAGTAGCTGAAGAGAAAGTCTGCTGATGAAAGATAGCAAGAGGAGTAAGGAGACAGAAGTAGTAACGGACAACAGGCAACACGAAGCAGCACGGGAAAGCAGTACCTTAACCAGTTCAAAGGGGAAACGCTCATGGAAGATGCGATTGATCCGAGCTCCTCCTGACAGCTCATAGGTGTCAATTTGGTCTCCAGAGCCTTCAATGCGTTTCTCGAAGTCCACAGCAAACTGCTGAACCATCCTGAAAGAAAACCAAGAGCATGAAGTAAAACTCATCACTGAGCAGTCCTTTCCAGGGAGGAACTCTGAGGCCACTTACTGAAGCAGAGCTTTGGTCTTGCGAGCAGGGTCATCAGGGCGAAAGTTCTTGTACTCCTCCACCTCCTTCTCAATGGAGAGGAGCTGGCTCTGGAGCTTGTTCCGCAGCCCTGGCAGTGTGTCACGGATGTGGTTGGTCAATTGCTGCACAAGGAGAAGGTTTAAGATGACAATAAACCTCTAGGTAGTTACTAGGAAGAGTTTGCTGCCTCCACACTACAAAAAAGATGAAAGCTTCTCTCTGTGTTCAATTCTTCCTAACAAAATGTCTATCCCCAGGACAAATATCAATTATGAGCTGAAGGTATTCCCCTTTCCCAGCTCCTGCCTATTGCCCCCCTCTACTCTTGACCTTCAGTTTACCTTCTAGCCTGGTGCAAAGTTCCCCTCCACACAAACCTGCTGACTCAAACCCAAGAATAAACTTCACATACAAGTATTAGCATTTGCTGTTTACACGAGGGAAAAGGCTATTCTGCCTTCAGATTAGCACACCATTGACACCCAATGTGGTGGTAAAGCCCTTCTTTAAAAAAAAAAAAGGGGTGAAAAAGCAAGGTGGAAGTAGCCAAAATCACTCATAAGGCTCTAATAACAGGGTTTCTACAAAGCACAGCTGCGGGAAACTCCAGTTTGAAGATGAATATTTGAATAAGGAGAAATAGGAAAGAGACTCTTCTCACTTCAGAGAGTATTTCAAGGGAGCAGAGACGGAAGCAACAGTAAATTTCTACTGTATGAAAAATAGAGATAAGGCAGCGTCAATAGATGGGAAATGACTATCAGGATAACATAAATACTGTTAGGTCCAGAGATCACTAGAATTTAGAAGGTATCTTTTAACTTAGCCAGAAAGACCTTGCATCCTGATAGCGTATGTACCATGAACCATCTATTGAATTTGAAAGTGAAAGGATAAATCAGTGCTCTCTCTGACTTTGGTGTGCTCCATTATTGGCCTCAATGTGTTTTACAGCCAGTGACACCAAGGGCAGCAGTTCTTGACTGTGGACAGTACCTGGTTCAGTACTTTCTGCAGGAAGGGGGTTCCCATGCGATCAGCCATGTGTCTGTAGGCTGGGTGGGAGAGAAAAAACTTTCTCTCTGCAGCCAGAGCTGCCTGAATGTCCTTCTTGCCATCTATGTCCTTCTGACTTCTGTTGACCACACCAATGTAACCTGTGAGAGTAGGGTTAGAGATCAGATGGTTGCGAGGATGTAAATGAGACTCAGACTTGAGAAGGACATTACTCAGCCAGCAGCATTACAAAAGGGGAATTCTAGTGGTAACACATTATTAGGGGCAATTGGAATTGTTTAGAATTAGAATTTCCTTGAATGGCCCAGGTTTTGACATTTTGGTATGCAGGACAAAAATGAGTATGGAACAGAGAATTAGCTTATTTATTACTGTTCCCCAAACACAAAGCACACTCCAGTCTCATTTACTTCAGACTCTCCTGTTATGAGTCCTTAGCTCAGGTACTTTGGCCATGGCCACAGCCATGTATCATAATCCAGAATTATTTCATCTCTTTACTATGGCAGTGAGAGGGGTGTTTTAGATATCTTTCACAGTTTGCCTTACTGAAAGTAGGAAAGAGAAAGCAAAGATAAGAGCCTTAGGCTGTGTTTCTGCTAGGACTATTATGTCTTGTAGAAATACCTAAAAAGTTCCTGTTAACAGCATGACTGAGCCCTGTTCCCCAACTTTTCTCAGTTCTAGCTTGGAACAGAGATGGCTTAACCATAAGTTGTAAGAGACGTTACAGGAAGGGGATGCACTGGAGGAAGAGGATAAGGACAGGACACCTCACATAGGAAAAATAGAGGAAAGAGATCACGGACAAAGGAAACATACCCCTACGGAGAGGAAGCAATTTGTTTTCTAATACATCTCGTGCATCAGTTCCTTCATCCATAAGATCCAGCTTAGTGATGACCCCAATGGTGCGTTGGCCTATGGAAAAAAACCACAAACACACTTGATCAAGCAAATGATTCATCTATTATTTTCTTCTGTTCACAGAGCTTATAGATTTCCCAACTTAGCTACTCAAGGGCTCTTAAATTCACACATTACAGCTCCCATCATGTACAAGAGGCCACAAGAGCCAAACAGACAAAAATCAAAATCAGTTCTCAGTTATATCCTGCTAAATGCACAAGCTATGCCACAGCAGAAAAGGATTTTAGTGCATATTTTCCTAGTTCTTTCTAGGCCAAATGCAGATCATTAGAAGAAAGAAAATCCTTCAACTCTTCAGAAATGGGGCTTAGACAAATGAAGAAAAGGGGAGCAACAAAATTTCTACTACAGCAGCTGTTAACACTCACTAATACCTCTCAGAAGAATGTTTGTTGGCTAAGATACATCCCAAGACAACAGACATGAGCTACTGTGCTAATCACAACCAAAGGAAAATCTGTCTAGTAATGCCAGGATAAATTAGGAGACATTTACCTTGAGGATCCACCTCCTTTGCGATCTTCAGGGCATCAGAATTGGCCAAATCAGAGTTGGCTGGGGATACTGCCAAGATGAGGCAGTTCTCTTTGGTAACAAACTGCATGAGCATGTCTCGTATCTGGAACTCGATGTCAGGGGGCTGATCCCCTACAGGGACTTTTGTCATACCCGGCAGATCCACCAAGGTCAGGTTCAGGACTAGACACAGGACAGGGGAGTTAGCACAAGGGATAGTTAAGATAGGAATGTTCTGGTCTTTAAGTACCACTTGTAGTTAAAGTGACTCCAATATATCACAGGGATAAGCACACAGAGCTTTCTATTGCCTTCTTGTCACTGCTCAG
Organism: Erpornis zantholeuca; assembly: GCA_013400515.1. NCBI lineage: Eukaryota > Metazoa > Chordata > Aves > Passeriformes > Timaliidae > Erpornis > Erpornis zantholeuca. Next base: position 132,342 of record VZTN01012365.1, read on the forward strand.
TAAGAACTACTTGCAGGTTTCTACTGTGATTGTCAATGATCTCATGACCCTTCCCTTTAAATCACTTGTTTTCACACTGATCTGGAAAACCGTGCCCTCAAAGTCCTTCCACATATGCTAACTGAAGGAAAAGGGATGACAGTACTTTGTTTCCAGTTCATAATGGACTGGAGAGCCTTCTAGAAGAGTTGGTCCCACTGCATTAGGACTCACCATGGGGAGAGTAGACTCGGAGATTGATGGGAACAGGGGAAATCCCTTTGTTGGAGCCAGTAACACGATCTGTTTCAGCCTCAATCTCCAAACGGACCTCCTCAAAATCAGTGAACTTCTTTCCTTTGCAGTGTAGGAACTCGCCATATTCTATTTATATAGAAGCAAAGAGTCAGAAATAGTCACCAAAATCAGAGAAACACTCAAAAGTATGATGAAAGCATCACATCCTGAAGCACAACACAACAAAACACAATTGAAGAGATGAAGTCTGGCAAGGGCCTTTTCCAACAAAGCCTGCAGGTTAGAACAGAAGTTACTGCAGTCACATTTACATGGTCAACATCTGAGATAATTCAGTTGAGCCCAGCATCTTCACAGCCCAGCTTCTGTCTCAGCAGAGGTGGCATCCTCACTTTTTTCCAGTCAAGTAATAATCCAGGACATTCCCTGTTGATACTTACCAAATTTTGCACGCACCTGTCTGCGGCATATGTGGCTTCCCCAGCTACACTGGGAGGTACCTTGGTACCCAGGAGGACTCCGAGTACCTCTCTATTAAAGTGCTGGGTGTAAACAACAGTCTCACTAAAGATGAGAACAGACTCCAAATCCTGAGAGGAAAAAACCCTAAATCCTCTCTTGACATGGTCTTGAACTGGCTGGTGGCTGAGACTTTTTGTATCAGTCCTTGAACAGGTTAACCCATTCAAAAACCCTCTGTTCCAATTTTAAAGCCACCTAAAAGTCAAATTGTCTCCTCACTGTACATAAATTTTTGTCAGGTGAACTTGATCTATCGAGCAGAGGAAGAGTACCTTGAAACATTCACTTGTCAACTCCTAGATGAGATCTTAACATAAATTAAGGAGTAATTGAAATACCCTACAAGTAAGTAGCAAAACCAGTGAACTGCCCAAAAGACCAGCCACAGAACTCTCAGGTCTTTCTTCTAGAGACCCCACTGTTCTCATACTGGGTTTTCAGTACTTTGTCTCACCCACTTAATTCACCACATTGTCAGCAGGATCATCTGTCTTTTATGTCTTACCCACTCATGAGAGTCACAGCTGCATAGAAAACTATGGTGTGTGAGCATGGACTCTTGACTAATAAATTAAAACCAAAAAAACCATTAAGGAGCATTTTGCTTCTGGACACTTAATGCATCACATATTCAACAGGCAAAAAGGCTGCAGGTCATTTTTCCTGAGGAAAATTCTTATTTCTTTTCTCCAGTGATCAGTGCCACTGATCAAATAAGACCTTCCTGACTAAGACAGCAATCCAGCTGGACACACAGGGGAAAGGGGCTCACATACCTGTGCTGGCATTTACTAGCTGCAGGACCAGTGGGCGCCTGGTTACAATGCCAGATCCACGAGGCAGAAAGTCCCTGAAATGAAACAGGAAGTTTTGGTTGAGTGAGTGATTGTTTCCTTTCCTTTTCACAGCTTTTAAGCTTCTATAAGTATATATGGATTCTAACAGAGAGTCCCAGCCATGAGCATAAAAATATTTAAGGCACTAAACACGAAGTGCTTCTCCTTGAGAAGGGCAAGAGCTTGTTCTGAAGTAGTTTATACTCACAGCACAGTACCTCTAATCATGTCTGTGACAGTACAGCTCCTTCAGCTGAAGTTCCAAGTTAACTAACAAGCCCATTTAATACAGCTGTGTGTGCTTTCATCAGAAAGAAGTTGAAGCAGAGCCAAAAAACTAGCGTGCCTCCTTTTGACAAAAACAATTACACATCTTCACTCACACCCTGCATTTGGGGCTTGAGAAGACACCACATTTGTCCCAGTATGCAAACAGCACGTGATACAACAGAGAAACTAATCAGCAGCAAAAAGCTTGTCTCCACACAGGGTCTCTCCTGGCTGTAACTACTCAAGATACCTGAATTGCTAAGGCAAAAGCAGCAGTTTCCTTCTATATTTACAAGAATCCTGAATTTTGTGTACTTCAAGTAATTTCAAGGGAAAGCAGCCTTTTGCCAACATTCTCTGAATGCTGACTTAGCAGCCACAGCCCATCAGTTCTCCTTTGCTTTTCCTTTTTTCCAATCCAAAGCTAGGCGTGCTCACTGCATCTGCTGATGACCTTGCTAGCTCGTGGCCTGGTTTACTAGTACTTGGCTGTTCATGTGGCTCTTCAGGAGCCACTGAGCAGTTCTGAAAATATAATCAATTGCTTCCTCGCCTACTGGGAGAAACATCACTTCAAAATATGTTTCCTACAGAATGAATATAGTTTTCTCTGTTAAAAGAAGCCCTGCCTACATTGGCAGGGTTCTGGCAGACAATCCTCCCTTCCTTCATAGCTGTGGCAAGGAATAATTTTGCTAATTCAGGAGTAACTATTGACTCTGCTGAATGAGAAATCCAGGGCTCTTCACTTTGAGATCATCCTCTTACTCCTGCATGAAACTAACACTGACAAAGTCCAGGAATATGAGAAACAAGTTTCTGTTTTAACACACCAGACAAGGCCTTGAGCAGCTCTGTCTCAGCTCCTGGTTTGGCCACTCATTTCCTATGTAACCCTATGCAAGTTATTCTGCTTCTCCATATTTCCATTTCCTCAGCTATAAAAGTAATTATCCATCTGTGGGGATGTTAGAATATCAAAAATATCAAAATATCAAAAACTGGAGAGGGGGTTCAAGTGAAATGAATGTAAGGAGGCACCATACATCCTTTAACACCTCAAATAAAAATAGTACCTGTTAATCACTAACTCAGGAATAACAGAACTACTGGTACAACTCTACCACTTAAAATTAGACTGAAACTCATTCTCATTATTTTAGACTTTCCAGAATTATAAAGAGTTAACTGGGGATTGCCTTTCATTTGTTTTTCAAATAATACAGCTCTAGTTTTTCCATTCCGGTGGGATTAACCCTGGAATCTTTGAGACACTGCACCATTCTAATAGTTTTCTGCTGTCTCAGCCCCATTCCTATAGATGACTGTGGTCAATATGTGGAAAAGTCCTATCTTTGCATCAGTTTTTAGCATAACAAATCCATTTGAGCTCCACTGAATTATTTTGAACTCGTACCTGAGAAAAAGGAATCCTATTACTACAGATTCCCTTTCCAGCACACCAAGACAGTCCTCTAGATAATGGTTTCCAATCTGCAGTATCAAATCCTGCTTTAATGTAGAAAAAGGACCACTTGCATTTATAAGCATGAAATCAATAGGAAGCAAGATCCTATTCATGCTGGACTACATTTTCTGAATCTTTCTGCTTTGGTTAATATCCTGATTTCTCTACTGTCCTTGTCCTAGCTACGAAGAAAATAAAAATCTCAAGACAAATAGACAGAAAACCTATGACACTGGTTTCCAGCATTATTAAAAAAAGATTCAATTTATTGTGTTAACTCAAGTAGTT